>OX451739.1:141138958-141193958 GCA_948472305.1 Vicia faba
CAACAACAACATCAACAACAACAAAAACGTCAATTAAACAACAACAACAACAACAACGTCAACAACAACAACTACGTCAAATAAACAACAGCAACAACGTCAAATAAACAATAACAACAACAACAACGTCAACAACAACAACGTCAAATAAACAACAACAACAACGTCAATTAAACAACAACAACGTCAAATAAAGAACAACAACAACAATAACAAAGTCAAATAAACAACAACAACGTCAAAGACAACAACAACAATGTCAAATAAACAACAACAACAACAACAACACCGTCAACAACAACAACAATGTCAAATAAACAACAACAACAACGTCAAATAAACAACAACAATGTCAACAACAACAACTTCAAATAAACAACAACAACAACGTCAAATAAACAACAACGTCAACAACAACAACGTGAAATAAACAACAACAACTATGTCAACAACAACAACAACATCAAATAAACAACAACAACACCGTCAACAACAACAACAATGTCAAATAAACAACAATAACAACGTCAAATAAACAACAACAACACCGTCGAATAAACAACAAAAACAACGTCAAATAAACAACAACATCAACGTCAAATAAACAACAACAACGTCAAATAAACAACAACAACAACGTCAACAACAACAACAACAACGTCAAATAAACAACAACAACAACTATGTCAACAACAACAACGTCAAATAAATAACAACAACAACAACGTCAACAACAACAACAACGTCAAATAAACAACAACAACAACAACGTCAAATAAACAACAACAACAACAACAACAACAACGTCAAATAAACAACAACAACAACAACAACAACGTCAAATAAACAACAATAACAACAACGTCAAATAAACAACAACAACAACAACGTCAAATAAACAACAACAACAACAACGTCAAATAAACAACAACAACATCAACGTCAAATAAACAGAAACAACAACAACAACAACGTCAAATAAACAACAACAACAACAACAATAACAACAACAACGTCAAATAAACAACAACAACAACAACGTCAAATAAACAAAAACAAAAACAACAACAACATCAACAACAACAACGTCAACAAAAACAACAACAACGTCAAATAAACAACAACAACAACAACGTCAAATAAACAACAACAACAACAACGTCAAATAAACAACAACAACAACAACAACATCAAATAAACAACAACAACACCGTCAACAACAACAACAATGTCAAATAAACAACAATAACAACGTCAAATAAACAACAACAACACCGTCGAATAAACAACAAAAACAACGTCAAATAAACAACAACATCAACGTCAAATAAACAACAACAACGTCAAATAAACAACAACAACAACGTCAACAACAACAACAACAACGTCAAATAAACAACAACAACAACTATGTCAACAACAACAACGTCAAATAAATAACAACAACAACAACGTCAACAACAACAACAACGTCAACTAAACAACAACAACAACAACGTCAAATAAACAACAACAACAACATCAACAACGTCAAATAAACAACAACAACAACAACAACGTCAAATAAACAACAACAACAACAACGTCAAATAAACAACAACAAAAACAACGTCAACAACAACAACAACGTCAAATAAACAACAACAACAACAACGTCAAATAAACAACAACAACAACAACGTCAAATAAACAACAACAACAACAACGTCAAATAAACAGAAACAACAACAACAACAACGTCAAATAAACAACAACAACAACAACAATAACAACAACAACAACGTCAAATAAACAACAACAACAACAACGTCAAATAAACAAAAACAAAAACAACAACAACATCAACAACAACAACGTCAACAAAAACAACAACAACGTCAAATAAACAACAACAACAACAACGTCAAATAAACAACAACAACAACAACAACGTCAAATAAACAACAACAACAACAACAACGTCAAATAAACAACAACAACAACGTCAAATAAACAACAACGAAAACAACGTCAACAACAACAAAAATGTCAAATAAACAACAACAACAACAACGTCAAATAAACAACAACAACAACAACGTCAAATAAACAACAACAACGTCAAATAAACAATAACAACAACAACAACAATGTCAAATAAACAACAACAACAACGTCAAATAAACAACAACAACAACAACAACGTCAACAATAACAACAACGTCAAATAAACAACAACAACAACAACAACAACGTCAAATAAACAACAACAACAACAACGTCAAATAAACAACAACAACAACAACAACAATAACAACAATAACAACAACAACAACGTCAAATAAACAACAATAACAACGTCAATTAAACAACAACAACAACGTTAAATAAACAACAACAAAAACAAGAACAACATCAACAACAACAAAAACGTCAAATAAACAATAACAACAACATCAACAACAACAACTACATCAAATAAACAACAACAACAACGTCAACAACAACAACAATGTCAAATAAATAACAACAATGTCAAATAAACAACAACAACAACAACGTCAACAACAACAACGTCAAATAAAGAACAACAACAACAACGTCAAATAAACAACAACGACAACAACAACAACGTCAAATAAACAACAACAACATTTAAGTCAACAACAACAACAACGTCAACTAAACAACAACAACAACAACGTCAAATAAACAACAACAACAACAATGTCAAATAAACAACAATAACAATGTCAACAACATCAACAATGTCAAATAAACAACAACAACAACAACGTCAAATAAACAACAACAACAACAACAACGTCAACAACAACAACGTCAAATAAACAACAACAACAACAACGTCAAATAAACAACAACAACAACACCGTCAAATAAACAACAACAACAACAACGTCAAATAAACAACAACAAAAACAACGTCAACAACAACAACAACGTCAAATAAACAACAACAGCAACAACGTCAACAACAACAACAACAACGTCAAATAAACAACAACAACAACGTCAAATAAACAATAACAACAACAACAACAATGTCAAATAAACAACAACAACAACGTCATATAAACAACAACAACAACAACAACGTCAACAACAACAACAATGTTAAATAAACAACAACAACAACAACGTCAAATAAACAACAACAACAACGTCATATAAACAACAACAACAACAATAATAACAACAACAACAACAACGTCAAATAAACAACAACAACAACAACAACGTCAATTAAACAACAACAACAACAACAACAACGTCAAATAAACAACAACAAAAAAAACAACAACATAAACAACAACAACAACGTCAAATAAACAACAACAACAACAACGTCAATAATAACAACAACAACAAATAAACAACAACAACAACTATGTCAACAACAACAACAACGTCAAATAAACAACAACAACAACAACGCCAACAACAACAACGTCAAATAAACAACAACAACAACGTCAAATAAACAACAACAACAACACCGTCAAATAAACAACAACAACAACAACATCAAATAAACAACAACAACAACAACAACGTCAAATAAACAACATCAGAAACAACGTCAACAACAATAACAACGTCATATAAACAACAACAACAACAACGTCAAATAAACAACAACGTCAAATAAACAATAACAACAACAACAACAACGTCAAATAAACAACAACAACAACGTCAAATAAACAAAAACAAAAACAACAACAACATCAACAACAACAAAAACGTCAAATAAACAACAACAACAACAACAACAACGTCAACAACAACAACTACGTCAAATAAACAACAGCAACAACGTCAAATAAACAACAACAACAACAACGTCAACAACAACAACGTCAAATAAACAACAACAACAACGTCAAATAAACAACAACAACAACACCGTCAAATAAACAACAACAACAACATCATATAAACAACAACAACAACAACAACGTCAAATAAACAACAACAGAAACAACGTCAACAACAATAACAACGTCAAATAAACAACAACAACAACAACAACGTCAACAACAATAACAACAACGTCAAATAAACAACAACAACAACGTTAAATAAACAATAACAACAACAACAATGTCAAATAAACAATAACAACAACAACAACGTCAAATAAACAACAACAACAACGTCAAATAAACAACAACAACGTCAACAACAACAACGTCAAATAAACAACAACAACAACAACAACGTCAAATAAACAACAACAACAATAACAACGTCAAATAAACAACAACAACAACGTCAACAACAACAACGTCAAATAAACAACAACAACAACGTCAAATAAACAATAACAACAACAACAACAACAACAACAATGTCAAATAAACAACAACAACAACGTCAAATAAACAACAACAACAACAACAAAAACGTCAAATAAACAACAACAACAACAACGTCAAATAAACAACAACAAAAACAACAACAACAAAAACGTCAAATAAACAACAACAACAACAACGTCAACAACAACAACTACGTCAAATAAACAACAACAACAACGTCAAATAAACAATAACAACAACAACAACGTCAAATAAACAACAACAATGTCAAATAAACAACAACAACAACAACAACAACGTCAAATAAACAACAACAACGTCAACAACAACAACAACAACAATGTCAAATAAACAACAACAACAACAACACCGTCAAAAACAACAACAACAACAACAACAACGTCAAATAAACAACAACAACAACAACTATGTCAACAACAACAACAACGTCATATAAACAACAACAACGTCAAGTAAACAACAACAACAACAACAACAACAAAACAACGTCAAATAAACAACAACAACAATGTCAAATAAACAACAACAACAACACCGTCAACAACAACAACAATGTCAAATAAACAACAACAACAACGTCAAATAAACAACAACAACAATAACTATGTCAACAACAACAACAACAACGTCAAATAAACAACAACAACAACAACGTTAAGTAAACAACAACAACAACAACAACAACATCAAATAAACAACAACAACAACGTTAAATAAACAACAACAACAACAACGTCAAATAAATAACAACAACAACAACGTCAATAACAACAACGTCAAATAAACAACAACCACGACAACGTCAACAACAACAACAACAACGTCAAATAAACAACAATAACAACAACGTCAAATAAACAATAACAACAACAACAACAACAACATTGTCAAATAAACAACAAAACTAACGTCAAATAAATAACAACAACAACGTCAATAACAACAACAACAACGTCAAATAAACAACAACAACAATAACGTCAAATAAACAGAAACAACAACAACAACAACAACGTCAAATAAACAACAATAACAACAACAATAACAACAACAACAACAACAACGTCAAATAAACAACAACAACAACAACAACGTTAAATAAACAAAAACAAAAACAACAACAACATCAACAACAACAAAAACGTCAAATAAACAACAACAACAACAACGTCAACAACAACTACGTCAAATAAACAACAACAACAACGTCAAATAAACAATAACAACAACAACAACGTCAACAACAACAACGTCAAATAAACAACAACAACAACGTCAATTAAACAACAACAACGTTAAATAAAGAACAACAATGTCAAATAAACAACAACAACGTCAAAGACAACAACAACAATGTCAAATAAACAACAACAACAACAACAACAACACCGTCAACAACAACAACAATGTCAAATAAACAACAACAACAACGTCAAATAAACAACAACAACATCAACAACAACAACAACTTCAAATAAACAACAACAACAACGTCAAATAAACAACAACGTCAACAACAACAACGTGAAATAAACAACAATAACTATGTCAACAATAACAACAACATCAAATAAACAACAACAACACCGTCACCAACAACAACAATGTTAAATAGACAACAATAACAACGTCAAATAAACAACAACAACACCGTCGAATAAACAACAAAAACAACGTCAAATAAACAACAACAACAACAACAACGTCAACAACAACAACAACGTCAAATAAACAACAACAACAACAACTATGTCAACAACAACAACGTCAAATAAATAACAACAACAACTACGTCAAATAAACCACAACAACAACGTCAAATAAACAATAACAACAACAACAACAACGTGAAATAAACAACAACAACGTCAAATAAACAACAACAACAACAACAACAACGTCAAATAAACAACAAAAACAACGTCAACAACAACAACAACAACAACAACACCGTCAAATAAACAACAACAACAACACCGTCAAATAAACAACAACAACAACATCATATAAACAACAACAACAACGTCAAATAAACAACAACAGAAACAACGTCAACAACAATAACAACGTCAAATAAACAACAACAACAACGTCAACAACAATAACAACAACGTCAAATAAACAACAACAACAACGTTAAATAAACAATAACAACAACAACAACAACGTCAAATAAACAATAACAACAACAACAACGTCAAATAAACAACAACAACAACGTCAAATAAACAACAACAACAACAACGTCAACAACAACAACGTCAAATAAACAACAACAACAACAACAACGTCAAATAAACAACAACAACAACAACAACAACAACGTCAAATAAACAACAACAACGTCAAATAAACAACAAAAACAACAACAACATCAACAACAACAAAAACGTCAAATAAACAACAACAACAACGTCCACAACAACAACTACGTCAAATAAACAACAACAACAACGTCAAATAAACAATAGCAACAACAACAACGTCAAATAAACAACAACAACAACAACAACGTCAAATAAACAACAACAACAACGTCAACAACAACAACAACAACAACAACAACGTCAACAACAACAACAACAACAACAACAACAATAATGTCAAATAAACAACAACAACAACACTGTCAACAACAACAACAATGTCAAATAAACAACAACAACAACAACGCCAAAAAAACAACAACAACAACTATATCAACAACAACAACAACGTCAAATAAACAACAACAACAACAACGTCAAGTAAACAATAACAACAACAACAACAACGTCAAATAAACAACAACAACAACACCGTCAACAACAACAATGTCAAATAAACAACAAAAACAACAACGTCAAATAAACAACAACAACAACTATGTCAACAACAACAACAACGTCAAATAAACAACAACAACAACACCGTCAAATAAACAACAACAACAACAACGTCAAATAAACAACAACGTCAAATAAACAACAACAAAAACAACGTCATCAACAACAACAACGTCAAATAAACAACAACAACGTCAACAACAACAACAACGTCAAATAAACAACAACAACAACAACATCAAATAAACAATAACAACAACAACAATAATGTCAAATAAACAACAACAACAACGTCAAATAAACAACAACAACAACAACAACGTCAATAATAACAACAACGTCAAATAAACAACAAAAACAACAACGTCAAATAAATAAAAACAAAAACAACAACAACATCAACAACAACAACGTCAACAAAAACAACAACAACGTCAAATAAACAACAACAACAACAACGTCAAATAAACAACAACAACAACAACAACGTCAAATAAACAACAACAACAACAACAACGTCAAATAAACAACAACAACAACGTCAAATAAACAACAACGAAAACAACGTCAACAACAACAAAAACGTCAAATAAACAACAACAACAACAACGTCAAATAAACAACAACAACAACAACGTCAAATAAACAACAACAACGTCAAATAAACAATAACAACAACAACAACAATGTCAAATAAACAACAACAACAACGTCAAATAAACAACAACAACAACAACAACGTCAACAATAACAACAACGTCAAATAAACAACAACAACAACAACAACGTCAAATAAACAACAACAACAACAACGTCAAATAAACAACAACAACAACAACAACAATAACAACAATAACAACAACAACAACGTCAAATAAACAACAATAACAACGTCAATTAAACAACAACAACAACGTTAAATAAACAACAACAAAAACAAGAACAACATCAACAACAACAAAAACGTCAAATAAACAATAACAACAACATCAACAACAACAACTACATCAAATAAACAACAACAACAACGTCAACAACAACAACAATGTCAAATAAATAACAACAATGTCAAATAAACAACAACAACAACAACGTCAACAACAACAACGTCAAATAAAGAACAACAACAACAACGTCAAATAAACAACAACGACAACAACAACAACGTCAAATAAACAACAACAACATTTAAGTCAACAACAACAACAACGTCAACTAAACAACAACAACAACAACGTCAAATAAACAACAACAACAACAATGTCAAATAAACAACAATAACAATGTCAACAACATCAACAATGTCAAATAAACAACAACAACAACAACGTCAAATAAACAACAACAACAACAACAACGTCAACAACAACAACGTCAAATAAACAACAACAACAACAACGTCAAATAAACAACAACAACAACACCGTCAAATAAACAACAACAACAACAACGTCAAATAAACAACAACAAAAACAACGTCAACAACAACAACAACGTCAAATAAACAACAACAGCAACAACGTCAACAACAACAACAACAACGTCAAATAAACAACAACAACAACGTCAAATAAACAATAACAACAACAACAACAATGTCAAATAAACAACAACAACAACGTCATATAAACAACAACAACAACAACAACGTCAACAACAACAACAATGTCAAATAAACAACAACAACAACAACGTCAAATAAACAACAACAACAACGTCATATAAACAACAACAACAACAATGTCAAATAAACAACAACAACAACAACGTCAAATAAACAACAACAACAACGTCATATAAACAACAACAACAACAATAATAACAACAACAACAACAACGTCAAATAAACAACAACAACAACAACAACGTCAATTAAACAACAACAACAACAACAACAACGTCAAATAAACAACAACAAAAAAAACAACAACATAAACAACAACAACAACGTCAAATAAACAACAACAACAACAACGTCAATAATAACAACAACAACAAATAAACAACAACAACAACTATGTCAACAACAACAACAACGTCAAATAAACAACAACAACAACAACGCCAACAACAACAACGTCAAATAAACAACAACAACAACGTCAAATAAACAACAACAACAACACCGTCAAATAAACAACAACAACAACAACATCAAATAAACAACAACAACAACAACAACGTCAAATAAACAACATCAGAAACAACGTCAACAACAATAACAACGTCATATAAACAACAACAACAACAACGTCAAATAAACAACAACGTCAAATAAACAATAACAACAACAACAACAACGTCAAATAAACAACAACAACAACGTCAAATAAACAAAAACAAAAACAACAACAACATCAACAACAACAAAAACGTCAAATAAACAACAACAACAACAACAACAACGTCAACAACAACAACTACGTCAAATAAACAACAGCAACAACGTCAAATAAACAACAACAACAACAACGTCAACAACAACAACGTCAAATAAACAACAACAACAACGTCAAATAAACAACAACAACAACACCGTCAAATAAACAACAACAACAACATCATATAAACAACAACAACAACAACAACGTCAAATAAACAACAACAGAAACAACGTCAACAACAATAACAACGTCAAATAAACAACAACAACAACAACGTCAACAACAATAACAACAACGTCAAATAAACAACAACAACAACGTTAAATAAACAATAACAACAACAACAATGTCAAATAAACAATAACAACAACAACAACGTCAAATAAACAACAACAACAACGTCAAATAAACAACAACAACGTCAACAACAACAACGTCAAATAAACAACAACAACAACAACAACGTCAAATAAACAACAACAACAATAACAACGTCAAATAAACAACAACAACAACGTCAACAACAACAACGTCAAATAAACAACAACAACAACGTCAAATAAACAATAACAACAACAACAACAACAACAACAACAATGTCAAATAAACAACAACAACAACGTCAAATAAACAACAACAACAACAACAAAAACGTCAAATAAACAACAACAACAACAACGTCAAATAAACAACAACAAAAACAACAACAACAAAAACGTCAAATAAACAACAACAACAACAACGTCAACAACAACAACTACGTCAAATAAACAACAACAACAACGTCAAATAAACAATAACAACAACAACAACGTCAAATAAACAACAACAATGTCAAATAAACAACAACAACAACAACAACAACGTCAAATAAACAACAACAATGTCAACAACAACAACAACAACAATGTCAAATAAACAACAACAACAACAACACCGTCAAAAACAACAACAACAACAACAACAACGTCAAATAAACAACAACAACAACAACTATGTCAACAACAACAACAACGTCATATAAACAACAACAACGTCAAGTAAACAACAACAACAACAACAACAACAAAACAACGTCAAATAAACAACAACAACAATGTCAAATAAACAACAACAACAACAACACCGTCAACAACAACAACAATGTCAAATAAACAACAACAACAACGTCAAATAAACAACAACAACAATAACTATGTCAACAACAACAACAACAACGTCAAATAAACAACAACAACAACAACGTTAAGTAAACAACAACAACAACAACAACAACATCAAATAAACAACAACAACAACGTTAAATAAACAACAACAACAACAACGTCAAATAAATAACAACAACAACAACGTCAATAACAACAACGTCAAATAAACAACAACCACGACAACGTCAACAACAACAACAACAACGTCAAATAAACAACAATAACAACAACGTCAAATAAACAATAACAACAACAACAACAACAACATTGTCAAATAAACAACAAAACTAACGTCAAATAAATAACAACAACAACGTCAATAACAACAACAACAACGTCAAATAAACAACAACAACAATAACGTCAAATAAACAGAAACAACAACAACAACAACAACGTCAAATAAACAACAATAACAACAACAATAACAACAACAACAACAACAACGTCAAATAAACAACAACAACAACAACAACGTTAAATAAACAAAAACAAAAACAACAACAACATCAACAACAACAAAAACGTCAAATAAACAACAACAACAACAACGTCAACAACAACTACGTCAAATAAACAACAACAACAACGTCAAATAAACAATAACAACAACAACAACGTCAACAACAACAACGTCAAATAAACAACAACAACAACGTCAATTAAACAACAACAACGTCAAATAAAGAACAACAATGTCAAATAAACAACAACAACGTCAAAGACAACAACAACAATGTCAAATAAACAACAACAACAACAACAACAACACCGTCAACAACAACAACAATGTCAAATAAACAACAACAACAACGTCAAATAAACAACAACAACATCAACAACAACAACAACTTCAAATAAACAACAACAACAACGTCAAATAAACAACAACGTCAACAACAACAACGTGAAATAAACAACAATAACTATGTCAACAATAACAACAACATCAAATAAACAACAACAACACCGTCACCAACAACAACAATGTTAAATAGACAACAATAACAACGTCAAATAAACAACAACAACACCGTCGAATAAACAACAAAAACAACGTCAAATAAACAACAACAACAACAACAACGTCAACAACAACAACAACGTCAAATAAACAACAACAACAACAACTATGTCAACAACAACAACGTCAAATAAATAACAACAACAACTACGTCAAATAAACCACAACAACAACGTCAAATAAACAATAACAACAACAACAACAACGTGAAATAAACAACAACAACGTCAAATAAACAACAACAACAACAACAACAACGTCAAATAAACAACAAAAACAACGTCAACAACAACAACAACAACAACAACACCGTCAAATAAACAACAACAACAACACCGTCAAATAAACAACAACAACAACATCATATAAACAACAACAACAACGTCAAATAAACAACAACAGAAACAACGTCAACAACAATAACAACGTCAAATAAACAACAACAACAACGTCAACAACAATAACAACAACGTCAAATAAACAACAACAACAACGTTAAATAAACAATAACAACAACAACAACAACGTCAAATAAACAATAACAACAACAACAACGTCAAATAAACAACAACAACAACGTCAAATAAACAACAACAACAACAACGTCAACAACAACAACGTCAAATAAACAACAACAACAACAACAACGTCAAATAAACAACAACAACAACAACAACAACGTCAAATAAACAACAACAACGTCAAATAAACAACAAAAACAACAACAACATCAACAACAACAAAAACGTCAAATAAACAACAACAACAACGTCCACAACAACAACTACGTCAAATAAACAACAACAACAACGTCAAATAAACAATAGCAACAACAACAACGTCAAATAAACAACAACAACAACAACAACGTCAAATAAACAACAACAACAACGTCAACAACAACAACAACAACAACAACAACGTCAACAACAACAACAACAACAACAACAACAATAATGTCAAATAAACAACAACAACAACACTGTCAACAACAACAACAATGTCAAATAAACAACAACAACAACAACGCCAAAAAAACAACAACAACAACTATATCAACAACAACAACAACGTCAAATAAACAACAACAACAACAACGTCAAGTAAACAATAACAACAACAACAACGTCAAATAAACAACAACAACAACACCGTCAACAACAACAATGTCAAATAAACAACAAAAACAACAACGTCAAATAAACAACAACAACAACTATGTCAACAACAACAACAACGTCAAATAAACAACAACAACAACACCGTCAAATAAACAACAACAACAACAACGTCAAATAAACAACAACGTCAAATAAACAACAACAAAAACAACGTCATCAACAACAACAACGTCAAATAAACAACAACAACGTCAACAACAACAACAACGTCAAATAAACAACAACAACAACAACAACATCAAATAAACAATAACAACAACAACAATAATGTCAAATAAACAACAACAACAACGTCAAATAAACAACAACAACAACAACAACGTCAATAATAACAACAACGTCAAATAAACAACAAAAACAACAACGTCAAATAAATAGCAACAACGTCAAATAAACAACAACAACAACAACAACAATAACAACAATAACAACAACAACAACAACAACGTCAAGTAAACAACAACAACAACAACGTCAATTAAACAACAATAACAATGTCAAATAAACAACAACAAAAACAACAACAACATCAACAACAACAAAAACGTCAAATAAACAACAACAACAACAACAACAACAGCATCAACAACAACAACTACGTCAAATAAACAACAACAACAACGTCAACAACAACAATGTCAAATAAATACCAACAACGTCAAATAAACAACAACAACAATGTCAACAACAACAACAACAACGTCAAATAAATAACAACAACAACGCCAAATAAACAAATACGTCAACAACAACAATAACAACGTCAAATAAACAACAACAACAACTAAGTCAACAACAACAACAACAATGTCAAATAAACAACAACAACAACGTCAACAACAACAACAATGTCAAATAAACAACAACAGTAACGTCAACAACAATAGCAATGTCAAATAAATAACAACAACAACGTCAACAACAACAACAATGTCAAATAAATAACAACAACAACGTCAAATAAACAACAACAACAACAACAACAACGTCAACAACAACAACGTCAAATAAACAACAACAACAACTATGTCAACAACAACAACAACGTCAAATAAACAACAACAACAACAACGTCAACAACAACAACGTCAAATAAACAACAACAACAACGTCAAATAAACAACAACAACAACACCGTCAAATAAACAACAACAACAACATCATATAAACAACAACAACAACGTCAAATAAACAACAACAGAAACAACGTCAACAACAATAACAACGTCAAATAAACAACAACAACAACGTCAACAACAATAACAACAACGTCAAATAAACAACAACAACAACGTTAAATAAACAATAACAACAACAACAACAACGTCAAATAAACAATAACAACAACAACAACAACGTCAAATAAACAACAACAACAACGTCAAATAAACAACAACAACAACAACGTCAACAACAACAACGTCAAATAAACAACAACAACAACAACAACGTCAAATAAACAACAACAACAACAACAACAACAACGTCAAATAAACAACAACAACAACAACGTCAACAACAACAACGTCAAATAAACAACAACAACAACGTCAAATAAACAATAACAACAACAACAACAACAATGTCAAATAAACAACAACAACAACGTCAAATAAACAACAACAACAACAAAAACGTCAAATAAACAACAACAACAACAACGTCAAATAAACAACAACAAAAACAACAACAACAAAAACGTCAAATAAACAACAACAACAACAACGTCAACCACAACAACTACGTCAAATAAACAACAACAACAACAACAACAACGTCAAATAAACAATAACAACAACAACTATGTCAAATAAACAACAACAACAACAACACCGTCAAAAACAACAACAACAACAACAACAACGTCAAATAAACAACAACAACAACAACAACTATGTCAACAACAACAACAACATCATATAAACAACAACAACGTCAAGTAAACAACAACAACAACAACAACAACAACGTCAAATAAACAACAACAACAATGTCAAATAAACAACAACAACAACACCGTCAACAACAACAATGTCAAATAAACAACAACAACAACAACGTAAAATAAACAACAACAACAACTATGTCAACAACAACAACAACAACGTAAAATAAACAACAACAACAACGTCAAGTAAACAACAACAACAACAACATCAAATAAACAACAACAACAACAATGTTAAATAAACAACAACAACAACAACGTCAAATAAATAACAACAACAACAACGTCAACAACAACAACGTCAAATAAACAACAACCACGACAACGTCAACAACAACAACAACGTCAAATAAACAACAATAACAACAACGTCAAATAAACAATAACAACAACAACAACATTGTCAAATAAACAACAAAACTAACGTCAAATAAATAACAACAACAACAACGTCAATAACAACAACAACAACGTCAAATAAACAACAACAACAACATCGTCAAATAAACAGAAACAACAACAACAACAACATCAAATAAACAACAACAACAACAACAATAACAACAACAACAACAACAACGTCAAATAAACAACAACAACAACAACGTCAAATAAACAAAAACAAAAACAACAACAACATCAACAACAACAAAAACGTCAATTAAACAACAACAACAACAACAACGTCAACAACAACAACTATGTCAAATAAACAACAGCAACAACGTCAAATAAACAATAACAACAACAACAACGTCAACAACAACAACGTCAAATAAACAACAACAACAACGTCAATTAAACAACAACAACGTCAAATAAAGAACAACAACAACAATAACAAAGTCAAATAAACAACAACAACGTCAAAGACAACAACAACAATGTCAAATAAACAACAACAACAACAACAACACCGTCGAATAAACAACAAAAACAACGTCAAATAAACAACAACAACAACGTCAAATAAACAATAACAACAACAACAACAACAACAACAATGTCAAATAAACAACAACAACAACGTCAAATAAACAACAACAATAACAAAAACGTCAAATAAACAACAACAACAACAACGTCAAATAAACAACAACAAAAACAACAACAACAAAAACGTCAAATAAACAACAACAACAACGTCAACAACAACAACTACGTCAAATAAACAACAACAACAACGTCAAATAAACAATAACAACAACAACAACGTCAAATAAACAACAACAATGTCAAATAAACAACAACAACAACAACAACAACGTCAAATAAACAACAACAACGTCAACAACAACAACAACAACAATGTCAAATAAACAACAACAACAACAACACCGTCAAAAACAACAACAACAACAACAACAACGTCAAATAAACAACAACAACAACAACTATGTCAACAACAACAACAACGTCATATAAACAACAACAACGTCAAGTAAACAACAACAACAACAACAACAACAAAACAACGTCAAATAAACAACAACAACAATGTCAAATAAACAACAACAACAACACCGTCAACAACAACAACAATGTCAAATAAACAACAACAACAACAACGTCAAATAAACAACAACAACAACAACTATGTCAACAACAACAACAACAACGTCAAATAAACAACAACAACAACAACGTTAAGTAAACAACAACAACAACAACAACAACAACATCAAATAAACAACAACAACAACGTTAAATAAACAACAACAACAACAACGTCAAATAAATAACAACAACAACAACGTCAATAACAACAACGTCAAATAAACAACAACCACGACAACGTCAACAACAACAACAACAACGTCAAATAAACAACAATAACAACAACGTCAAATAAACAATAACAACAACAACAACAACAACATTGTCAAATAAACAACAAAACTAACGTCAAATAAATAACAACAACAACGTCAATAACAACAACAACAACGTCAAATAAACAACAACAACAATAACGTCAAATAAACAGAAACAACAACAACAACAACAACAACGTCAAATAAACAACAATAACAACAACAATAACAACAACAACAACAACAACGTCAAATAAACAACAACAACAACAACAACGTTAAATAAACAAAAACAAAAACAACAACAACATCAACAACAACAAAAACGTCAAATAAACAACAACAACAACAACGTCAACAACAACTACGTCAAATAAACAACAGCAACAACGTCAAATAAACAATAACAACAACAACAACGTCAACAACAACAACGTCAAATAAACAACAACAACAACAACGTCAATTAAACAACAACAACGTCAAATAAAGAACAACAATGTCAAATAAACAACAACAACGTCAAAGACAACAACAACAATGTCAAATAAACAACAACAACAACAACAACAACACCGTCAACAACAACAACAATGTCAAATAAACAACAACAACAACGTCAAATAAACAACAACAACATCAACAACAACAACAACTTCAAATAAACAACAACAACAACGTCAAATAAACAACAACGTCAACAACAACAACGTGAAATAAACAACAATAACTATGTCAACAATAACAACAACATCAAATAAACAACAACAACACCGTCACCAACAACAACAATGTTAAATAGACAACAATAACAACGTCAAATAAACAAGAACAACACCGTCGAATAAACAACAAAAACAACGTCAAATAAACAACAACAACAACAACAACAACGTCAACAACAACAACAACGTCAAATAAACAACAACAACAACAACTATGTCAACAACAACAACGTCAAATAAATAACAACAACAACAACGTCAACAACAACAACAACGTCAAATAAACAACAACAACAACGTCAAATAAACAACAACAACAATAACGTCAAATAAACAACAACAACAACGTCAAATAAACAACAACAAAAACAACGTCTACAACAACAACAACGTCAAATAAACAACAACAACAACAACGTCAAATAAACAACAACAACAACAATGTCAAATAAACAACAACAACGTCAAATAAACAATAACAACAACAACAACAACAATGTCAAATAAACAACAACAACAACGTCAAATAATCATAAACAACAACAACAACGTCAACAATAACAACAACGTCAAATAAACAACAACAACAACAACGTCAAATAAACAACAACAACAACAACGTCAAATAAACAACAACAACAACAACAACAATAACAACAATAACAACAACAACAACAACGTCAAATAAACAACAACAACAACGTCAATTAAACAACAATAACAACGTTAAATAAACAACAACAAAAACAAGAACAACACCAACAACAACAAAAACGTCAAATAAACAACAACAACAACATCAACAACAACAACTACATCAAATAAACAACAACAACAACAACGTCAACAACAACAACAATGTCAAATAAATAACAACAATGTCAAATAAACAACAACAACAACAACGTCAACAACAACAACAATGTCAAATAAAGAACAACAACAACAACGTCAAATAAACAACAACGACAACAACAACAACGTCAAATAAACAACAACAACATTTAAGTCAACAACAACAACAACGTCAACTAAACAACAACAACAACAACGTCAAATAAACAACAACAACAACAACAACAATGTCAAATAAACAACAATAACAATGTCAACAACAACAACAATATCAAATAAACAACAACAACAACGTCAAATAAACAACAACAACAACAACAACGTCAACAACAACAACAACGTCAAATAAACAACAACAAATATGTCAACAACAACAACGTCAACAACAACAACGTCAAATAAACAACAACAACAACAACGTCAAGTAAACAACAACAACAACACCGTTAAATAAACAACAAAACAACAACGTCAAATAAACAACAACAAAAACAACGTCAACAACAACAACAACGTCAAATAAAAAACAACAACAACAACGTCAACAACAACAACAACGTCAAATAAACAACAACAACAACGTCAAATAAACAATAACAACAACAACAACAATGTCAAATAAACAACAACAACAACGTCATATAAACAACAACAACAACAACGTCAACAACAACAACAATGTCAAATAAACAACAACAACAACAACAACAACAACAACGTCAAATAAACAACAACAACAACGTCAAATAAACAACAACAACAACAATAATATAAACAACAACAACAACGTCAAATAAACAACAACAACAACAACGTCAATTAAACAACAACAATAACGTCAAATAAACAACAACAAAAAAAAACAACAACATAAACAACAACAACAACAACGTCAAATAAACAACAACAACAACAACAACAACGTCAACAACAATAACAACGTCAAATAAACAACAACAACAACTATGTCAACAAAAACAACACCGTCAAATAAACAACAACAACAACAACATCAAATAAACAACAACAACAACAACGTCAAATAAACAACAACAGAAGCAACGTCAACAACAATAACAACGTCAAATAAACAACAACAACAACAACGTCAAATAAACAACAACGTCAAATAAACAATAACAACAACAACAACGTCAAATAAACAACAACAACAACAACGTCAAATAAATAAAAACAAAAACAACAACAACATCAACAACAACAAAAACGTCAAATAAACAACAACAACAACAACAACAACGTCAACAACAACAACTACGTCAAATAAACAACAACAACAACAACAACAACGTTAAATAAACAAAAACAAAAACAACAACAACATCAACAACAACAAAAACGTCAAATAAACAACAACAACAACAACGTCAACAACAACTACGTCAAATAAACAACAGCAACAACGTCAAATAAACAATAACAACAACAACAACGTCAACAACAACAACGTCAAATAAACAACAACAACAACGTCAATTAAACAACAACAACGTCAAATAAAGAACAACAACAACAACAATGTCAAATAAACAACAACAACGTCAAAGACAACAACAACAATGTCAAATAAACAACAACAACAACAACAACAACACCGTCAACAACAACAACAATGTCAAATAAACAACAACAACAACGTCAAATAAACAACAACAACATCAACAACAACAACAACTTCAAATAAACAACAACAACAACGTCAAATAAACAACAACGTCAACAACAACAACGTGAAATAAACAACAATAACTATGTCAACAATAACAACAACATCAAATAAACAACAACAACACCGTCACCAACAACAACAATGTTAAATAGACAACAATAACAACGTCAAATAAACAACAACAACACCGTCGAATAAACAACAAAAACAACGTCAAATAAACAACAACAACAACAACAACGTCAACAACAACAACAACGTCAAATAAACAACAACAACAACAACTATGTCAACAACAACAACGTCAAATAAATAACAACAACAACAACGTCAACAACAACAACAACGTCAAATAAACAACAACAACAACGTCAAATAAACAACAACAACAATAACGTCAAATAAACAACAACAACAACGTCAAATAAACAACAACAAAAACAACGTCAACAACAACAACAACGTCAAATAAACAACAACAACAACAACGTCAAATAAACAACAACAACAATGTCAAATAAACAACAACAACGTCAAATAAACAATAACAACAACAACAACAACAATGTCAAATAAACAACAACAACGTCAAATAATCATAAACAACAACAACAACGTCAACAATAACAACAACGTCAAATAAACAACAACAACAACAACGTCAAATAAACAACAACAACAACAACGTCAAATAAACAACAACAACAACAACAATAATAACAACAATAACAACAACAACAACAACAACAACAACAACGTCAAATAAACAACAACAACAACGTCAATTAAACAACAATAACAACGTTAAATAAACAACAACAAAAACAAGAACAACACCAACAACAACAAAAACGTCAAATAAACAACAACAACAACATCAACAACAACAACTACATCAAATAAACAACAACAACAACAACGTCAACAACAACAACAATGTCAAATAAATAACAACAATGTCAAATAAACAACAACAACAACAACGTCAACAACAACAACAATGTCAAATAAAGAACAACAACAACAACGTCAAATAAACAACAACGACAACAACAACAACGTCAAATAAACAACAACAACATTTAAGTCAACAACAACAACAACGTCAACTAAACAACAACAACAACAACGTCAAATAAACAACAACAACAACAACAACAATGTCAAATAAACAACAATAACAATGTCAACAACAACAACAATATCAAATAAACAACAACAACAACGTCAAATAAACAACAACAACAACAACAACGTCAACAACAACAACAACGTCAAATAAACAACAACAAATATGTCAACAACAACAACGTCAACAACAACAACGTCAAATAAACAACAACAACAACAACAACGTCAAGTAAACAACAACAACAACACCGTTAAATAAACAACAAAACAACAACGTCAAATAAACAACAACAAAAACAACGTCAACAACAACAACAACGTCAAATAAAAAACAACAACAACAACGTCAACAACAACAACAACGTCAAATAAACAACAACAACAACGTCAAATAAACAATAACAACAACAACAACAATGTCAAATAAACAACAACAACAACGTCATATAAACAACAACAACAACAACGTCAACAACAACAACAATGTCAAATAAACAACAACAACAACAACAACAACAACAACGTCAAATAAACAACAACAACAACGTCAAATAAACAACAACAACAACAATAATATAAACAACAACAACAACGTCAAATAAACAACAACAACAACAACGTCAATTAAACAACAACAATAACGTCAAATAAACAACAACAAAAAAAACAACAACATAAACAACAACAACAACGTCAAATAAACAACAACAACAACAACAACAACAACGTCAACAACAATAACAACGTCAAATAAACAACAACAACAACTATGTCAACAAAAACAACACCGTCAAATAAACAACAACAACAACAACATCAAATAAACAACAACAACAACAACGTCAAATAAACAACAACAGAAGCAACGTCAACAACAATAACAACGTCAAATAAACAACAACAACAACAACGTCAAATAAACAACAACGTCAAATAAACAATAACAACAACAACAACGTCAAATAAACAACAACAACAACAACGTCAAATAAATAAAAACAAAAACAACAACAACATCAACAACAACAAAAACGTCAAATAAACAACAACAACAACAACAACAACAACGTCAACAACAACAACTACGTCAAATAAACAACAACAACAACGTCAAATAAACAATAACAACAACAACAACGTCAACAACAACAACGTCAAATAAACAACAACAACAACGTCAATTAAACAACAACAACGTCAAATAAAGAACAACAACAACAATAACAATGTCAAATAAACAACAACAACGTCAACAACAACAACAACAACAATGTCAAATAAACAACAACAACATTGTCAACAACAACAAGAATGTCAAATAAACAGTAACAACAACGTCAAATAAACAACAACAACGTCAACAACAACAACAACTTCAAATAAACAACAACAACAACGTCAAATAAACAACAACGTCAACAACAACAACGTGAAATAAACAACAACAACAACTATGTCAACAACAACAACAACATCAAATAAACAACAACAACACCATCAACAACAACAACAATGTCAAATAAAGAACAACAACAACGTCAAATAAACAACAACAACACCGTCGAATAAACAATAAAAACAACGTCAAATAAACAACAACATCAACGTCAAATAAACAACAACAACGTCAAATAAACAACAACAACAACAACGTCAACAACAACAACAACAACGTCAAATAAACAACAACAACAACAACTATTTCAACAACAACAACGTCAAATAAATAACAACAACAACAACGTCAACAACAACAACAACGTCAAATAAACAACAACAACAACAACGTCAAATAAACAACAACAACAACATCAAATAAACAACAACAACAACAACAACAACAACAACGTCAAATAAACAACAACAACAACGTCAAATAAACAACAACAAAAACAACGTCAACAACAACAACAACAACAACAACAACAACAACGTCAAATAAACAACAACAACAACAACGTCAAATAAACAACAACAACAACAACAACGGCAAATAAACAACAACAACGTCAAATAAACAATAACAACAACAACAACTATGTCAAATAAACAACAACAACAACGTCAAATAAACAACAACAACAACAACGTCAACAATAACAACAACGTCAAATAAACAACAACAACAACAACGTCAAATAAACAACAACAACAACGTCATATAAACAACAACAACAACAACAATAACAACAACAACAACGTCAAATAAACAACAACAACACCAACGTCAATTAAACAACAACAACAACGTTAAATAAACAACAACAAAAACAACAACAACATCAACAACAACAAAAACGTCAAATAAACAACAACAACAACATCAACAACAACAACTACGTCAAATAAACAACAACAACAACAACGTCAACAACAACAACAATGTCAAATAAAAAACAACAACGTCAAATAAACAACAACAACAACAACGTCAACAACAACAACAACGTCAAATAAACAACAACAACAACAACAACGTCAAATAAACAACAACGACAACAACAACAACAACGTCAAATAAACAACAACAACATTTAAGTCAACAACATCAACAACGTCAACTAAACAACAACAACAACGTCAAATAAACAACAACAACAACAATGTCAAATAAACAACAATAACAATGTCAACAACAACAACAATGTCAAATAAACAACAACAACAACGTCAAATAAACAACAACAACAACAACAACGTCAACAACAACAACAACGTCAAATAAACAACAACAACTATGTCAACAACAACAACAACGTCAAATAAACAACAACAACAACAACGTCAACAACAACAACGTTAAATAAACAACAACAACAACAACGTCAAATAAACAACAACAACACCGTCAAATAAACAACAACAACAACAACGTCAAATAAACAACAACAACAACAACGTCAACAACAACAACGTCAAATAAACAACAACAACAACAACGTCAACAACAACAACAACAACGTCAAATAAACAACAACAACAACGTCAAATAAACAATAACAACAACAACAATGTCAAATAAACAACAACAACAACAACGTCATATAAACAACAACAACAACAACGTCAACAACAACAACAACGTCAAATAAACAACAACAACACGTCAAATAAACAACAACAACAACAATAATAACAACAACAACAACAACAACGTCAAATAAACAACAACAACAACGTCAATTAAACAACAACAACGTCAAATAAACAACAACAAAAAAAACAACAACAACAAATAAACAACAACAACAACAACAACGTCAACAACAACAACAACGTCAAATAAACAACAACAACAACTATGTCAACAACAACAACAACGTCAAATAAACAACAACAACAACAACGTCAACAACAACAACGTCAAATAAACAACAACAACAACGTCAAATAAACAACAACAACAACAACACCGTCAAATAAACAACAACAACAACAACATCAAATAAACAACAACAACAACAACGTCAAATAAACAACAACAGAAACAACGTCAACAACAATAACAACGTCAAATAAATAACAACAACAACAACGTCAACAACAACAACAACAACGTCAAATAAACAACAACAACAACAACGTCAAATAAACAACAACAACAACAACAACAATGTCAAATAAACAACAATAACAATGTCAACAACAACAACAATATCAAATAAACAACAACAACAACGTCAAATAAACAACAACAACAACAACAACGTCAACAACAACAACAATGTCAAATAAACAACAACAAATATGTCAACAACAACAACGTCAACAACAACAACGTCAAATAAACAACAACAACAACAACGTCAAGTAAACAACAACAACAACACCGTTAAATAAACAACAAAACAACAACGTCAAATAAACAACAACAAAAACAACGTCAACAACAACAACAACGTCAAATAAAAAACAACAACAACAACGTCAACAACAACAACAACGTCAAATAAACAACAACAACAACGTCAAATAAACAATAACAACAACAACAACAATGTCAAATAAACAACAACAACAACGTCATATAAACAACAACAACAACAACGTCAACAACAACAACAATGTCAAATAAACAACAACAACAACAACAACAACAACAACGTCAAATAAACAACAACAACAACGTCAAATAAACAACAACAACAACAATAATATAAACAACAACAACAACGTCAAATAAACAACAACAACAACAACGTCAATTAAACAACAACAATAACGTCAAATAAACAACAACAAAAAAAAACAACAACATAAACAACAACAACAACAACGTCAAATAAACAACAACAACAACAACAACAACGTCAACAACAATAACAACGTCAAATAAACAACAACAACAACTATGTCAACAAAAACAACACCGTCAAATAAACAACAACAACAACAACATCAAATAAACAACAACAACAACAACGTCAAATAAACAACAACAGAAGCAACGTCAACAACAATAACAACGTCAAATAAACAACAACAACAACAACGTCAAATAAACAACAACGTCAAATAAACAATAACAACAACAACAACGTCAAATAAACAACAACAACAACAACGTCAAATAAATAAAAACAAAAACAACAACAACATCAACAACAACAAAAACGTCAAATAAACAACAACAACAACAACAACAACGTCAACAACAACAACTACGTCAAATAAACAACAACAACAACAACAACAACGTTAAATAAACAAAAACAAAAACAACAACAACATCAACAACAACAAAAACGTCAAATAAACAACAACAACAACAACGTCAACAACAACTACGTCAAATAAACAACAGCAACAACGTCAAATAAACAATAACAACAACAACAACGTCAACAACAACAACGTCAAATAAACAACAACAACAACGTCAATTAAACAACAACAACGTCAAATAAAGAACAACAACAACAACAATGTCAAATAAACAACAACAACGTCAAAGACAACAACAACAATGTCAAATAAACAACAACAACAACAACAACAACACCGTCAACAACAACAACAATGTCAAATAAACAACAACAACAACGTCAAATAAACAACAACAACATCAACAACAACAACAACTTCAAATAAACAACAACAACAACGTCAAATAAACAACAACGTCAACAACAACAACGTGAAATAAACAACAATAACTATGTCAACAATAACAACAACATCAAATAAACAACAACAACACCGTCACCAACAACAACAATGTTAAATAGACAACAATAACAACGTCAAATAAACAACAACAACACCGTCGAATAAACAACAAAAACAACGTCAAATAAACAACAACAACAACAACAACGTCAACAACAACAACAACGTCAAATAAACAACAACAACAACAACTATGTCAACAACAACAACGTCAAATAAATAACAACAACAACAACGTCAACAACAACAACAACGTCAAATAAACAACAACAACAACGTCAAATAAACAACAACAACAATAACGTCAAATAAACAACAACAACAACGTCAAATAAACAACAACAAAAACAACGTCAACAACAACAACAACGTCAAATAAACAACAACAACAACAACGTCAAATAAACAACAACAACAATGTCAAATAAACAACAACAACGTCAAATAAACAATAACAACAACAACAACAACAATGTCAAATAAACAACAACAACGTCAAATAATCATAAACAACAACAACAACGTCAACAATAACAACAACGTCAAATAAACAACAACAACAACAACGTCAAATAAACAACAACAACAACAACGTCAAATAAACAACAACAACAACAACAATAATAACAACAATAACAACAACAACAACAACAACAACAACAACGTCAAATAAACAACAACAACAACGTCAATTAAACAACAATAACAACGTTAAATAAACAACAACAAAAACAAGAACAACACCAACAACAACAAAAACGTCAAATAAACAACAACAACAACATCAACAACAACAACTACATCAAATAAACAACAACAACAACAACGTCAACAACAACAACAATGTCAAATAAATAACAACAATGTCAAATAAACAACAACAACAACAACGTCAACAACAACAACAATGTCAAATAAAGAACAACAACAACAACGTCAAATAAACAACAACGACAACAACAACAACGTCAAATAAACAACAACAACATTTAAGTCAACAACAACAACAACGTCAACTAAACAACAACAACAACAACGTCAAATAAACAACAACAACAACAACAACAATGTCAAATAAACAACAATAACAATGTCAACAACAACAACAATATCAAATAAACAACAACAACAACGTCAAATAAACAACAACAACAACAACAACGTCAACAACAACAACAACGTCAAATAAACAACAACAAATATGTCAACAACAACAACGTCAACAACAACAACGTCAAATAAACAACAACAACAACAACAACGTCAAGTAAACAACAACAACAACACCGTTAAATAAACAACAAAACAACAACGTCAAATAAACAACAACAAAAACAACGTCAACAACAACAACAACGTCAAATAAAAAACAACAACAACAACGTCAACAACAACAACAACGTCAAATAAACAACAACAACAACGTCAAATAAACAATAACAACAACAACAACAATGTCAAATAAACAACAACAACAACGTCATATAAACAACAACAACAACAACGTCAACAACAACAACAATGTCAAATAAACAACAACAACAACAACAACAACAACAACGTCAAATAAACAACAACAACAACGTCAAATAAACAACAACAACAACAATAATATAAACAACAACAACAACGTCAAATAAACAACAACAACAACAACGTCAATTAAACAACAACAATAACGTCAAATAAACAACAACAAAAAAAACAACAACATAAACAACAACAACAACGTCAAATAAACAACAACAACAACAACAACAACAACGTCAACAACAATAACAACGTCAAATAAACAACAACAACAACTATGTCAACAAAAACAACACCGTCAAATAAACAACAACAACAACAACATCAAATAAACAACAACAACAACAACGTCAAATAAACAACAACAGAAGCAACGTCAACAACAATAACAACGTCAAATAAACAACAACAACAACAACGTCAAATAAACAACAACGTCAAATAAACAATAACAACAACAACAACGTCAAATAAACAACAACAACAACAACGTCAAATAAATAAAAACAAAAACAACAACAACATCAACAACAACAAAAACGTCAAATAAACAACAACAACAACAACAACAACAACGTCAACAACAACAACTACGTCAAATAAACAACAACAACAACGTCAAATAAACAATAACAACAACAACAACGTCAACAACAACAACGTCAAATAAACAACAACAACAACGTCAATTAAACAACAACAACGTCAAATAAAGAACAACAACAACAATAACAATGTCAAATAAACAACAACAACGTCAACAACAACAACAACAACAATGTCAAATAAACAACAACAACATTGTCAACAACAACAAGAATGTCAAATAAACAGTAACAACAACGTCAAATAAACAACAACAACGTCAACAACAACAACAACTTCAAATAAACAACAACAACAACGTCAAATAAACAACAACGTCAACAACAACAACGTGAAATAAACAACAACAACAACTATGTCAACAACAACAACAACATCAAATAAACAACAACAACACCATCAACAACAACAACAATGTCAAATAAAGAACAACAACAACGTCAAATAAACAACAACAACACCGTCGAATAAACAATAAAAACAACGTCAAATAAACAACAACATCAACGTCAAATAAACAACAACAACGTCAAATAAACAACAACAACAACAACGTCAACAACAACAACAACAACGTCAAATAAACAACAACAACAACAACTATTTCAACAACAACAACGTCAAATAAATAACAACAACAACAACGTCAACAACAACAACAACGTCAAATAAACAACAACAACAACAACGTCAAATAAACAACAACAACAACATCAAATAAACAACAACAACAACAACAACAACAACAACGTCAAATAAACAACAACAACAACGTCAAATAAACAACAACAAAAACAACGTCAACAACAACAACAACAACAACAACAACGTCAAATAAACAACAACAACAACAACGTCAAATAAACAACAACAACAACAACAACGGCAAATAAACAACAACAACGTCAAATAAACAATAACAACAACAACAACTATGTCAAATAAACAACAACAACAACGTCAAATAAACAACAACAACAACAACGTCAACAATAACAACAACGTCAAATAAACAACAACAACAACAACGTCAAATAAACAACAACAACAACGTCATATAAACAACAACAACAACAACAATAACAACAACAACAACGTCAAATAAACAACAACAACACCAACGTCAATTAAACAACAACAACAACGTTAAATAAACAACAACAAAAACAACAACAACATCAACAACAACAAAAACGTCAAATAAACAACAACAACAACATCAACAACAACAACTACGTCAAATAAACAACAACAACAACAACGTCAACAACAACAACAATGTCAAATAAAAAACAACAACGTCAAATAAACAACAACAACAACAACGTCAACAACAACAACAACGTCAAATAAACAACAACAACAACAACAACGTCAAATAAACAACAACGACAACAACAACAACAACGTCAAATAAACAACAACAACATTTAAGTCAACAACATCAACAACGTCAACTAAACAACAACAACAACGTCAAATAAACAACAACAACAACAATGTCAAATAAACAACAATAACAATGTCAACAACAACAACAATGTCAAATAAACAACAACAACAACGTCAAATAAACAACAACAACAACAACAACGTCAACAACAACAACAACGTCAAATAAACAACAACAACTATGTCAACAACAACAACAACGTCAAATAAACAACAACAACAACAACGTCAACAACAACAACGTTAAATAAACAACAACAACAACAACGTCAAATAAACAACAACAACACCGTCAAATAAACAACAACAACAACAACGTCAAATAAACAACAACAACAACAACGTCAACAACAACAACGTCAAATAAACAACAACAACAACAACGTCAACAACAACAACAACAACGTCAAATAAACAACAACAACAACGTCAAATAAACAATAACAACAACAACAATGTCAAATAAACAACAACAACAACAACGTCATATAAACAACAACAACAACAACGTCAACAACAACAACAACGTCAAATAAACAACAACAACACGTCAAATAAACAACAACAACAACAATAATAACAACAACAACAACAACAACGTCAAATAAACAACAACAACAACGTCAATTAAACAACAACAACGTCAAATAAACAACAACAAAAAAAACAACAACAACAAATAAACAACAACAACAACAACAACGTCAACAACAACAACAACGTCAAATAAACAACAACAACAACTATGTCAACAACAACAACAACGTCAAATAAACAACAACAACAACAACGTCAACAACAACAACGTCAAATAAACAACAACAACAACGTCAAATAAACAACAACAACAACAACACCGTCAAATAAACAACAACAACAACAACATCAAATAAACAACAACAACAACAACGTCAAATAAACAACAACAGAAACAACGTCAACAACAATAACAACGTCAAATAAATAACAACAACAACAACGTCAACAACAACAACAACAACGTCAAATAAACAATAACAACAACAACAACGTCAAATAAACAACAACAACAACGTCAAATAAACAACAACAACAACAACGTCAACAACAACAACGTCAAATAAACAACAACAACAACAACGTCAAATAAACAACAACAACAACAACGTCAAATAAACAACAACAACAACAACGACAAATAAACAACAACAACGTCAAATAAACAATAACAACAACAACTATGTCAAATAAACAACAACAACAACGTCAAATAAACAACAACAACAACAACAACGTCAACAATAACAACAACGTCAAATAAACAACAACAACAACAACGTCAAATAAACAACAACAACAACGTCATATAAACAACAACAACAACAACAACAATAACAACAACAACAACGTCAAATAAACAACAACAACAACAACGTCAATTAAACAACAACAACAACGTTAAATAAACAACAACAAAAACAACAACAACATCAACAACAACAAAAACGTCAAATAAACAACAACAACAACATCAACAACAACAACTACGTCAAATAAACAATAACAACAACAACGTCAACAACAACAACAATGTCAAATAAATAACAACAACGTCAAATAAACAACAACAACAACAACAACGTCAACAACAACAACAACGTCAAATAAACAACAACAACAACAACAACGTCAAATAAACAACAACGACAACAACAACAACAACGTCAAATAAACAACAACAACATTTAAGTCAACAACATTAACAACGTCAACTAAACAACAACAACAACGTCAAATAAACAACAACAACAACAATGTCAAATAAACAACAATAACAATGTCAACAACAACAACAATGTCAAATAAACAACAACAACAACGTCAAATAAACAACAACAACAACGTCAACAACAACAACAACGTCAAATAAACAACAACAACTATGTCAACAACAACAACAACGTCAAATAAACAACAACAACAACAACGTCAACAACAACAACGTTAAATAAACAACAACAACAACAACGTCAAATAAACAACAACAACACCGTCAAATAAACAACATCAACAACGTCAAATAAACAACAACAACAACAACGTCAACAACAACAACGTCAAATAAACAACAACAACAACAACGTCAACAACAACAACAACAACAACGTCAAATAAACAACAACAACAACAACGTCAAATAAACAATAACAACAACAACAACAATGTCAAATAAACAACAACAACAACGTCATATAAACAACAACAACAACAACGTCAACAACAACAACAACGTCAAATAAACAACAACAACAACGTCAAATAAACAACAACAACAACAATAATAACAACAACGTCAAATAAACAACAACAACAACGTCAATTAAACAACAACAACGTCAAATAAACAACAACAAAAAACACAACAACATAAACAACAACAACAACAACAAATAAACAATAACAACAACAACAACGTCAACAACAACAACAACGTCAAATAAACAACAACAACAACTATGTCAACAACAACAACAACAACAACAACGTCAACAACAACAAGTCAAATAAACAACAACAACAACGTCAAATAAACAACAACAACAACAACAACACCGTCAAATAAACAACAACAACAACAACATCAAATAAACAACAACAACAACAACGTCAAATAAACAACAACAGAAACAACGTCAACAACAATAACAACGTCAAATAAACAACAACAACAACAACGTCAACAACAACAACAACAACGTCAAATAAACAACAACGTCAAATAAACAATAACAACAACAACAACGTCAAATAAACAACAACAACAACGTCAAATAAACAACAACAACAACAACGTCAACAACAACAACGTCAAATAAACAACAATAACAACAACAACAACGTCAATAACAACAACGTCAAATAAACAACAACCACGACAACGTCAACAACAACAACAACGTCAAATAAACAACAATAACAACAATGTCAAATAAACAATAACAACAACAACAACAACAACAACATTGTCAAATAAACAACAAAACTAACGTCAAATAAATAACAACAACAACGTCAATAACAACAACAACAACGTCAAATAAACAACAACAACAACAACGTCAAATAAACAGAAACAACAACAACAACAACAACGTCAAATAAACAACAATAACAACAACAATAACAACAACAACAACAAAGTCAAATAAACAACAACAACAACAACGTCAAATAAACAAAAACAAAAACAACAACAACATCAACAACAAGAAAAACGTCAAATAAACAACAACAACAACAACGTCAATAACAACTACGTCAAATAAACAACAGCAACAACGTCAAATAAACAATAACAACAACAACAACGTCAACAACAACAACGTCAAATAAATAACAACAACAACGTCAATTAAACAACAACAACGTCAAATAAAGAACAACAACAACAACAATGTCAAATAAACAACAACAACGTCAAAGACAACAACAACAATGTCAAATAAACAACAACAACAACAACACCGTCAACAACAACAACAATGTCAAATAAACAACAACAACAACGTCAAATAAACAACAACAACATCAACAACAACAACAACTTCAAATAAACAACAACAACAACGTCAAATAAACAACAACGTCAACAACAACAACGTGAAATAAACAACAATAACTATGTCAACAATAACAACAACATCAAATAAACAACAACAACACCGTCACCAACAACAACAATGTTAAATAAACAACAATAACAATGTCAAATAAACAACAACAACACCGTCGAATAAACAACAAAAACAACGTCAAATAAACAACAACAACAACGTCAACAACAACAACAACGTCAAATAAACAACAACAACAACAACAACTATGTCAACAACAACAACGTCAAATAAATAACAACAACAACAACGTCAACAACAACAACAACGTCAAATAAACAACAACAACAACGTCAAATAAACAACAACAACAATAACGTCAAATAAACAACAACAACAACGTCAAATAAACAACAACAAAAACAACGTCAACAACAACAACAACGTCAAATAAACAACAACAACAACAACGTCAAATAAACAACAACAACAACAATGTCAAATAAACAACAACAACGTCAAATAAACAATAACAACAACAACAACAATGTCAAATAAACAACAACAACAACGTCAAATAAACATAAACAACAACAACAACGTCAACAATAACAACAACGTCAAATAAACAACAACAACAACAACGTCAAATAAACAACAACAACAACAACAACGTCAAATAAACAACAACAACAACAACAATAACAACAATAACAACAACAACAACAACGTCAAATAAACAACAACAACAACGTCAATTAAACTACAACAACAACGTTAAATAAACAACAACAAAAACAAGAACAACACCAACAACAACAAAAACGTCAAATAAACAACAACAACAACATCAACAACAACAACTACATCAAATAAACAACAACAACAACAACGTCAACAACAACAACAATGTCAAATAAATAACAACAATGTCAAATAATCAACAACAACAACAACGTCAACAACAACAACAATGTCAAATAAAGAACAACAACAACAACGTCAAATAAACAACAACGACAACAACAACAACGTCAAATAAACAATAACAACATTTAAGTCAACAACAACAACAACGTCAACTAAACAACAACAACAACAACGTCAAATAAACAACAACAACAACAACAATGTCCAATAAAAAACAATAACAATGTCAACAACAACAACAATATCAAATAAACAACAACAACAACGTCAAATAAATAACAACAACAACAACGTCAACAACAACAACAACGTCAAATAAACAACAACAAATATGTCAACAACAACAACGTCAAATAAACAACAACAACAACAACGTCAACAACAACAACGTCAAATAAACAACAACAACAACAACGTCAAGTAAACAACAACAACAACACCGTCAAATAAACAACAACAACAACAACATCAAATAAACAACAACAACAACAACGTCAAATAAACAACAACAGAAACAACGTCAACAACAATAACAACGTCAAATAAATAACAACAACAACAACGTCAACAACAACAACAACAACAACGTCAAATAAACAATAACAACAACAACAACGTCAAATAAACAACAACAACAACGTCAAATAAACAACGACAACAACAACGTCAACAACAACAACGTCAAATAAACAACAACAACAACAACGTCAAATAAACAACAACAACAACAACAACGTCAAATAAACAACAACAACAACAACGACAAATAAACAACAACAACGTCAAATAAACAATAACAACAACAACTATGTCAAATAAACAACAACAACAACGTCAAATAAACAACAACAACAACAACGTCAACAATAACAACAACGTCAAATAAACAACAACAACAACAACAACGTCAAATAAACAACAACAACAACGTCATATAAACAACAACAACAACAACAATAACAACAACAACAACGTCAAATAAACAACAACAACAACAACGTCAATTAAACAACAACAACAACGTTAAATAAACAACAACAAAAACAACAACAACATCAACAACAACAAAAACGTCAAATAAACAACAACAACAACATCAACAACAACAACTACGTCAAATAAACAACAACAACAACAACAACGTCAACAACAACAACAATGTCAAATAAATAACAACAACGTCAAATAAACAACAACAACAACAACAACGTCAACAACAACAACAACGTCAAATAAACAACAACAACAACAACGTCAAATAAACAACAACGACAACAACAACAACAACGTCAAATAAACAACAACAACATTTAAGTCAACAACATTAACAACGTCAACTAAACAACAACAACAACGTCAAATAAACAACAACAACAACAATGTCAAATAAACAACAATAACAATGTCAACAACAACAACAATGTCAAATAAACAACAACAACAACGTCAAATAAACAACAACAACAACAACAACGTCAACAACAACAACAACGTCAAATAAACAACAACAACTATGTCAACAACAACAACAACGTCAAATAAACAACAACAACAACAACGTCAACAACAACAACGTTAAATAAACAACAACAACAACAACGTCAAATAAACAACAACAACACCGTCAAATAAACAACAACAACAACGTCAAATAAACAACAACAACAACAACGTCAACAACAACAACGTCAACAACAACAACGTCAAATAAACAACAACAACAACAACGTCAACAACAACAACAACAACAACGTCAAATAAACAACAACAACAACGTCAAATAAACAATAACAACAACAACAACAATGTCAAATAAACAACAACAACAACGTCATATAAACAACAACAACAACAACGTCAACAACAACAACAACGTCAAATAAACAACAACAACAACGTCAAATAAACAACAACAACAACAATAATAACAACAACGTCAAATAAACAACAACAACAACGTCAATTAAACAACAACAACGTCAAATAAACAACAACAAAAAAAACAACAACATAAACAACAACAACAACAACAAATAAACAACAACAACAACAACAACGTCAACAACAACAACAACAACGTCAAATAAACAACAACAACAACTATGTCAACAACAACAACAACAACAACAACGTCAACAACAACAAGTCAAATAAACAACAACAACAACGTCAAATAAACAACAACAACAACAACAACAACACCGTCAAATAAACAACAACAACAACAACATCAAATAAACAACAACAACAACAACGTCAAATAAACAACAACAGAAACAACGTCAACAACAATAACAACGTCAAATAAACAACAACAACAACAACGTCAACAACAACAACAACAACGTCAAATAAACAATAACAACAACAACAACGTCAAATAAACAACAACAACAACGTCAAATAAACAACAACAACAACAACGTCAACAACAACAACGTCAAATAAACAACAATAACAACAACAACAACGTCAATAACAACAACGTCAAATAAACAACAACCACGACAACGTCAACAACAACAACAACAACGTCAAATAAACAACAATAACAACAACGTCAAATAAACAATAACAACAACAACAACAACATTGTCAAATAAACAACAAAACTAACGTCAAATAAATAACAACAACAACGTCAATAACAACAACAACAACGTCAAATAAACAACAACAACAACAACGTCAAATAAACAGAAACAACAACAACAACAACAACAACAACGTCAAATAAACAACAATAACAACAACAATAACAACAACAACAACAACAACAACGTCAAATAAAAAACAAAAACAACAAAGTCAAATAAACAAAAACAAAAACAACAACAACATCAACAACAAGAAAAACGTCAAATAAACAACAACAACAACAACGTCAACAACAACTACGTCAAATAAACAACAGCAACAACGTCAAATAAACAATAACAACAACAGCAACGTCAACAACAACAACGTCAAATAAACAACAACAACAACATCAATTAAACAACAACAACGTCAAATAAAGAACAACAACAACAACAACAATGTCAAATAAACAACAACAACGTCAAAGACAACAACAACAATGTCAAATAAACAACAACAACAACAACACCGTCAACAACAACAACAATGTCAAATAAACAACAACAACAACGTCAAATAAACAACAACAACATCAACAACAACAACAACTTCAAATAAACAACAACAACGTCAAATAAACAACAACGTCAACAACAACAACGTGAAATAAACAACAATAACTATGTCAACAATAACAACAACATCAAATAAACAACAACAACACCGTCACCAACAACAACAATGTTAAATAAACAACAATAACAACGTCAAATAAACAACAACAACACCGTCGAATAAACAACAAAAACAACGTCAAATAAACAACAACAACAACGTCAACAACAACAACGTCAAATAAACAACAACAACAACAACTATGTCAACAACAACAACGTCAAATAAATAACAACAACAACAACGTCAACAACAACAACAACGTCAAATAAACAACAACAACAACGTCAAATAAACAACAACAACAATAACGTCAAATAAACAACAACAACAACGTCAAATAAACAACAACAAAAACAACGTCAACAACAACAACAACGTCAAATAAACAACAACAACAACAACGTCAAATAAACAACAACAACAACAATGTCAAATAAACAACAACAACGTCAAATAAACAATAACAACAACAACAACAATGTCAAATAAACAACAACAACAACGTCAAATAAACATAAACAACAACAACAACGTCAACAATAACAACAACGTCAAATAAACAACAACAACAACAACGTCAAATAAACAACAACAACAACAACAACGTCAAATAAACAACAACAACAACAACAATAACAACAATAACAACAACAACAACAACAACGTCAAATAAACAACAACAACAACGTCAATTAAACAATAACAACAACGTTAAATAAACAACAACAAAAACAAGAACAACACCAACAACAACAAAAACGTCAAATAAACAACAACAACAACATCAACAACAACAACTACATCAAATAAACAACAACAACAACAACGTCAACAACAACAACAATGTCAAATAAATAACAACAATGTCAAATAAACAACAACAACAACAACGTCAACAACAACAACAATGTCAAATAAAGAACAACAACAACAACGTCAAATAAACAACAACGACAACAACAACAACGTCAAATAAACAACAACAACATTTAAGTCAACAACAACAACAACGTCAACTAAACAACAACAACAACAACGTCAAATAAACAACAACAACAACAACAACAATGTCAAATAAAAAACAATAACAATGTCAACAACAACAACAATATCAAATAAACAACAACAACAACGTCAAATAAACAACAACAACAACAACGTCAACAACAACAACAACGTCAAATAAACAACAACAAATATGTCAACAACAACAACGTTAAATAAACAACAACAACAACAACGTCAACAACAACAACGTCAAATAAACAACAACAACAACAACGTCAAGTAAACAACAACAACAACACCGTCAAATAAACAACAAAACAACAACGTCAAATAAACAACAACAAAAACAACGTCAACAACAACAACAACGTCAAATAAAAAACAACAACAACAACGTCAACAACAACAACAACAACGTCAAATAAACAACAACAACAACGTCAAATAAACAATAACAACAACAACAACAATGTCAAATAAACAACAACAACAACGTCATATAAACAACAACAACAACAACGTCAACAACAACAACAATGTCAAATAAACAACAACAACAACAACAACAACAACGTCAAATAAACAACAACAACAACGTCAAATAAACAACAACAACAACAACAATAATATAAACAACAACAACAACGTCAAATAAACAACAACAACAACAACAACAACGTCAATTAAACAACAACAATAACGTCAAATAAACAACAACAAAAAAAACAACAACATAAACAACAACAACAACGTCAAATAAACAACAACAACAACAACAACAACGTCAACAACAATAACAACGTCAAATAAACAACAACAACAACTATGTCAACAAAAACAACACCGTCAAATAAACAACAACAACAACAACATCAAATAAACAACAACAACAACAACGTCAAATAAACAACAACAGAAGCAACGTCAACAACAATAACAACGTCAAATAAACAACAACAACAACAACGTCAAATAAACAACAACGTCAAATAAACAATAACAACAACAACAACGTCAAATAAACAACAACAACAACGTCAAATAAATAAAAACAAAAACAACAACAACATCAACAACAACAAAAACGTCAAATAAACAACAACAACAACAACAACAACAACGTCAACAACAACAACTACGTCAAATAAACAACAACAACAACGTCAAATAAACAATAACAACAACAACAATGTCAACAACAACAACAACGTCAAATAAACAACAACAACAACGTCAATTAAACAACAACAACGTCAAATAAAGAACAACAACAACAATAACAATGTCAAATAAACAACAACAACGTCAACAACAACAACAACAACAATGTCAAATAAACAACAACAACAACAACGTCAACAACAACAAGAATGTCAAATAAACAGTAACAACAACGTCAAATAAACAACAACAACGTCAACAACAACAACAACTTCAAATAAACAACAACAACAATGTCAAATAAACAACAACGTCAACAACAACAACGTTAAATAAACAACAACAACAACTATGTCAACAACAACAACAACATCAAATAAACAACAACAACACCGTCAACAACAACAACAATGTCAAATAAAGAACAACAACAACGTCAAATAAACAACAACAACACCGTCGAATAAACAACAAAAACAACGTCAAATAAACAACAACATCAACGTCAAATAAACAACAACAACGTCAAATAAACAACAACAACAACAACGTCAACAACAACAACGTCAAATAAACAACAACAACAACAACTATTTCAACAACAACAACAACGTCAAATAAATAACAACAACAACAACGTCAACAACAACAACAACGTCAAATAAACAACAACAACAACAACGTCAAATAAAGAACAACAACAACGTCAAATAAACAACAACAACAACAACAACGTCAAATAAACAACAACAACAACGTCAAATAAACAACAACAAAAACAACGTCAACAACAACAACAACGTCAAATAAACAACAACAACAACAACGTCAAATAAACAACAACAACAACAACAACGACAAATAAACAACAACAACGTCAAATAAACAATAACAACAACAACAACTATGTCAAATAAACAACAACAACAACGTCAAATAAACAACAACAACAACAACGTCAACAATAACAACAACGTCAAATAAACAACAACAACAACAACGTCAAATAAACAACAACAACAACGTCATATAAACAACAACAACAACAACAATAACAACAACAACAACGTCAAATAAACAACAACAACACCAACATCAATTAAACAACAACAACAACGTTAAATAAACAACAACAAAAACAACAACAACATCAACAACAACAAAAACGTCAAATAAACAACAACAACAACATCAACAACAACAACTACGTCAAATAAACAACAACAACAACGTCAACAACAACAACAATGTCAAATAAATAACAACAACGTCAAATAAACAACAACAACAACAACGTCAACAACAACAACAACGTCAAATAAACAACAACAACAACAACAACGTCAAATAAACAACAACGACAACAACAACAACAACGTCAAATAAACAACAACAACATTTAAGTCAACAACATCAACAACGTCAACTAAACAACAACAACAACGTCAAATAAACAACAACAACAACAATGTCAAATAAACAACAATAACAATGTCAACAACAACAACAATGTCAAATAAACAACAACAACAACGTCAAATAAACAACAACAACAACAACAACGTCAACAACAACAACAACGTCAAATAAACAACAACAACTATGTCAACAACAACAACAACAACGTCAAATAAACAACAACAACAACGTCAACAACAACAACGTTAAATAAACAACAACAACAACAACGTCAAATAAACAACAACAACACCGTCAAATAAACAACAACAACAACAACGTCAAATAAACAACAACAACAACAACGTCAACAACAACAACGTCAAATAAACAACAACAACAACAACGTCAACAACAACAACAACGTCAAATAAACAACAACAACAACGTCAAATAAACAATAACAACAACAACAACAATGTCAAATAAACAACAACAACAACAACGTCATATAAACAACAACAACAACAACGTCAACAACAACAACAACGTCAAATAAACAACAACAACACGTCAAATAAACAACAACAACAACAATAATAACAACAACAACAACAACGTCAAATAAACAACAACAACAACAACGTCAATTAAACAACAACAACGTCAAATAAACAACAACAAAAAAAACAACAACATAAACAACAACAACAACAACAAATAAACAACAACAACAACAACGTCAACAACAACAACGTCAAATAAACAACAACAACAACTATGTCAACAACAACAACAACGTCAAATAAACAACAACAACAACAACGTCAACAACAACAACGTCAAATAAACAACAACAACAACGTCAAATAAACAACAACAACAACAACAACACCGTCAAATAAACAACAACAACAACAACATCAAATAAACAACAACAACAACAACGTCAAATAAACAACAACAAAAACAACGTCAACAACAATAACAACGTCAAATAAATAACAACAACAACAATGTCAACAACAACAACAACAACGTCAAATAAACAACAACGTCAAATAAACAATAACAACAACAACAACGTCAAATAAACAACAACAACAACGTCAAATAAACAACAACAACAACAACAACGTCAACAACAACAACGTCAAATAAACAACAACAACAACGTCAAATAAACAACAACAACAACAACAACGTCAAATAAACAACAACAACAACAACGACAAATAAACAACAACAACGTCAAATAAACAATAACAACAACAACTATGTCAAATAAACAACAACAACAACAACGTCAAATAAACAACAACAATAACAACAACGTCAAATAAACAACAACAACAACAACAACGTCAAATAAACAACAACAACAACGTCATATAAACAACAACAACAACAACAATAACAACAACAACAACGTCAAATAAACAACAACAACAACAACGTCAATTAAACAACAACAACAACGTTAAATAAACAACAACAAAAACAACAACAACATCAACAACAACAAAAACGTCAAATAAACAACAACAACAACATCAACAACAACAACTACGTCAAATAAACAACAACAACAACAACGTCAACAACAACAACAATGTCAAATAAATAACAACAACGTCAAATAAACAACAACAACAACAACAACGTCAACAACAACAACGTCAAATAAACAACAACAACAACACCGTCAAATAAACAACAACGACAACAACAACAACAACGTCAAATAAACAACAACAACATTTAAGTCAACAACATTAACAACGTCAACTAAACAACAACAACAACGTCAAATAAACAACAACAACAACAATGTCAAATAAACAACAATAACAATGTCAACAACAACAACAATGTCAAATAAACAACAACAACAACGTCAAATAAACAACAACAACAACAACAACGTCAAATAAACAACAACAACTATGTCAACAACAACAACAACGTCAAATAAACAACAACAACAACAACGTCAACAACAACAACGTTAAATAAACAACAACAACAACAACGTCAAATAAACAACAACAACACCGTCAAATAAACAACAACAATAACGTCAAATAAACAACAACAACAACAACGTCAACAACAACAACGTCAAATAAACAACAACAACAACAACGTCAACAACAACAACAACAACAACAACGTCAAATAAACAACAACAACAACGTCAAATAAACAATAACAACAACAACAACAATGTCAAATAAACAACAACAACAACGTCATATAAACAACAACAACAACAACGTCAACAACAACAACAACGTCAAATAAACAACAACAACAACGTCAAATAAACAACAACAACAACAATAATAACAACAACGTCAAATAAACAACAACAACAACGTCAATTAAACAACAACAACGTCAAATAAACAACAACAAAAAAAACAACAACATAAACAACAACAACAACAACAACAAATAAACAACAACAACAACAACGTCAACAACAACAACAACGTCAAATAAACAACAACAACAACTATGTCAACAACAACAACAACAACAACAACAACGTCAACAACAAAAACGTCAAATAAACAACAACAACAACGTCAAATAAACAACAACAACAACAACACCGTCAAATAAACAACAACAACAACAACATCAAATAAACAACAACAACAACAACGTCAAATAAACAACAACAGAAACAACGTCAACAACAATAACAACGTCAAATAAACAACAACAACAACAACGTCAACAACAACAACAACAACGTCAAATAAACAACAACGTCAAATAAACAATAACAACAACAACAACGTCAAATAAACAACAACAACAACGTCAAATAAACAACAACAACAACAACAACAACAACAACGTCAACAACAACAACGTCAAATAAACAACAACAACAACAACGTCAAATAAACAACAACAACAACGTCAAATAAACAACAACAACAACAACGTCAACAACAACAACGTCAAATAAACAACAACAACAACGTCAAATAAACATTAACAACAACAACAACAATGTCAAATAAACAACAACAACGTCAAATAAACAAAAACAACAACAAAAACGTCATATAAACAACAACAACAACAACAACGTCAAATAAACAACAACAAAAACAACAACAACAACAACATCAACAACAACAAAAACGTCAAATAAACAACAACAACAACAACGTCAACAACAACAACTACGTCAAATAAACAATAACAACAACAACAACGTCAAATAAACAATAACAACAACAACAACGTCAAATAAATAACAACAATGTCAAATAAACAACAACAACAACAACAACAACGTCAAATAAACAACAACAACAACGTCAACAACAACAACAACAATGTCAAATAAACAACAACAACAACAACACCGTCAAAAACAACAACAACAACAACGTCAAATAAACAACAACAACAACAACTATGTCAACAACAACAACAACGTCATATAAACAACAACAACAACGTCAAGTAAACAACAACAACAACAACAATAACGTCAAATAAACAACAACAACAATGTCAAATAAACAACAACAACAACACCGTCAACAACAACAACAATGTCAAATAAACAACAACAACAACAACGTCAAATAAACAACAACAACAACTATGTCAACAACAACAACAACGTCAATTAAACAACAACAACAACAACAACAACGTCAAATAAACAACAACAACAACAACGTTAAATAAACAACAACAACAACAACGTCAAATAAATAACAACAACAACAAGGTCAACAACAGCAACGTCAAATAAACAACAACCACGACAACGTCAACAACAACAACAACAACAACGTCAACAACAACAACAACAACAACGTCAAATAAACAACAACAACAACAACATCGTCAAAAACAACAACAACAACAACGTCAAATAAACAACAACAACAACTATGTCAACAACAACAACAACGTCATATAAACAACAACAACAACGTCAAGTAAACAACAACAACAACAACAATAACGTCAAATAAACAACAACAACAATGTCAAATAAACAACAACAACAACACCGTCAACAACAACAACAATGTCAAATAAACAACAACAACAACAACGTCAAATAAACAACAACAACAACTATGTCAACAACAACAACAACGTCAATTAAACAACAACAACAACGTCAAGTAAACAACAACAACAACAACAACGTCAAATAAACAACAACAACAACAACGTTAAATAAACAACAACAACAACAACGTCAAATAAATAACAACAACAACAAGGTCAACAACAGCAACGTCAAATAAACAACAACCACGACAACGTCAACAACAACAACAACGTCAAATAATCAACAATAACAACAACTTCAAATAAACAATAACAACAACAACAACAATGTCAAATAAACAACAAAACTAACGTCAAATAAATAACAACAACAACAACGTCAATAACAACAACAACAACAACGTCAAATAAACAACAACAACAACAACGTCAAATAAACAACAACAACAACAACGTCAAATAAACAACAACAACAACAACCATAACAACAACAACAACAACGTCAAATAAACAACAACAACAACGTCAAATAAACAAAAACAAAAACAACAACAACATCAACAACAACAAAAACGTTAAATAAACAACAACAACAACAACAACGTCAACAACAACAACTACATCAAATAAACAACAGCAACAACGTCAAATAAACAATAACAACAACAACAACTTCAACAACAACAACGTCAAATAAACAACAACAACGTCAATTAAACAACAACAACGTCAAATAAATAACAACAACAACAACAACAATGTCAAATAAACAACAACAACGTCAACAACAACAACAACAATGTCAAATAAACAACAACAACAACAACACCTTCAACAACAACAACAACAATGTCAAATAAACAACAACAACAACGTCAAATAAACAACAACAACGTCAACAACAACAACAACTTCAAATAAACAACAACAACGTCAAATAAACAACAACAACAACAACGTCAACAACAACAACGTCAAATAAACAACAACAACAACACCGTCAAATAAACAACAACGACAACAACAACAACAACGTCAAATAAACAACAACAACATTTAAGTCAACAACATTAACAACGTCAACTAAACAACAACAACAACGTCAAATAAACAACAACAACAACAATGTCAAATAAACAACAATAACAATGTCAACAACAACAACAATGTCAAATAAACAACAACAACAACGTCAAATAAACAACAACAACAACAACAACGTCAACAACAACAACGTCAAATAAACAACAACAACTATGTCAACAACAACAACAACGTCAAATAAACAACAACAACAACAACGTCAACAACAACAACGTTAAATAAACAACAACAACAACAACGTCAAATAAACAACAACAACACCGTCAAATAAACAACAACAACAACGTCAAATAAACAACAACAACAACAACGTCAACAACAACAACGTCAAATAAACAACAACAACAACAACGTCAACAACAACAACAACAACAACAACGTCAAATAAACAACAACAACAACGTCAAATAAACAATAACAACAACAACAACAATGTCAAATAAACAACAACAACAACGTCATATAAACAACAACAACAACAACAACGTCAACAACAACAACAACGTCAAATAAACAACAACAACAACAACAATAATAACAACAACGTCAAATAAACAACAACAACAACGTCAATTAAACAACAACAACGTCAAATAAACAACAACAAAAAAAACAACAACATAAACAACAACAACAACAACAACAAATAAACAACAACAACAACAACAACGTCAACAACAACAACAACAACGTCAAATAAACAACAACAACAACTATGTCAACAACAACAACAACAACAACAACAACGTCAACAACAACAACGTCAAATAAACAACAACAACAACGTCAAATAAACAACAACAACAACAACACCGTCAAATAAACAACAACAACAACAACATCAAATAAACAACAACAACAACAACGTCAAATAAACAACAACAGAAACAACGTCAACAACAATAACAACGTCAAATAAACAACAACAACAACAACGTCAACAACAACAACAACAACGTCAAATAAACAACAACGTCAAATAAACAATAACAACAACAACAACGTCAAATAAACAACAACAACAACGTCAAATAAACAACAACAACAACAACAACAACAACGTCAACAACAACAACGTCAAATAAACAACAACAACAACAACGTCAAATAAACAACAACAACAACGTCAAATAAACAACAACAACAACAACGTCAACAACAACAACGTCAAATAAACAACAACAACAACGTCAAATAAACAACAACAACAACAACACCGTCAAATAAACAACAACAACAACAACATCAAATAAACAACAACAACAACAACGTCAAATAAACAACAACAGAAACAACGTCAACAACAATAACAACGTCAAATAAACAACAACAACAACAACGTCAACAACAACAACAACAACGTCAAATAAACAACAACGTCAAATAAACAATAACAACAACAACAACGTCAAATAAACAACAACAACAACGTCAAATAAACAACAACAACAACAACAACGTCAACAACAACAACGTCAAATAAACAACAACAACAACAACGTCAAATAAACAACAACAACAACGTCAAATAAACAACAACAACAACAACGTCAACAACAACAACGTCAAATAAACAACAACAACAACGTCAAATAAACATTAACAACAACAACAACAATGTCAAATAAACAACAACAACGTCAAATAAACAAAAACAACAACAAAAACGTCATATAAACAACAACAACAACAACAACAACGTCAAATAAACAACAACAAAAACAACAACAACAACAACATCAACAACAACAAAAACGTCAAATAAACAACAACAACAACAACAACGTCAACAACAACAACTACGTCAAATAAACAATAACAACAACAACAACGTCAAATAAACAATAACAACAACAACAACGTCAAATAAATAACAACAATGTCAAATAAAAAACAACAACAACAACAACAACGTCAAATAAACAACAACAACAACGTCAACAACAACAACAACAATGTCAAATAAACAACAACAACAACAACACCGTCAAAAACAACAACAACAACAACGTCAAATAAACAACAACAACAACAACTATGTCAACAACAACAACAACGTCATATAAACAACAACAACAACGTCAAGTAAACAACAACAACAACAACAATAACGTCAAATAAACAACAACAACAATGTCAAATAAACAACAACAACAACACCGTCAACAACAACAACAATGTCAAATAAACAACAACAACAACAACGTCAAATAAACAACAACAACAACTATGTCAACAACAACAACAACGTCAATTAAACAACAACAACAACGTCAAGTAAACAACAACAACAACAACAACGTCAAATAAACAACAACAACAACAACGTTAAATAAACAACAACAACAACAACGTCAAATAAATAACAACAACAACAAGGTCAACAACAGCAACGTCAAATAAACAACAACCACGAAAACGTCAACAACAACAACAACAACGTCAAATAATCAACAATAACAACAACTTCAAATAAACAATAACAACAACAACAACAATGTCAAATAAACAACAAAACTAACGTCAAATAAATAACAACAACAACAACGTCAATAACAACAACAACAACAACGTCAAATAAACAACAACAACAACAACGTCAAATAAACAACAACAACAACAACGTCAAATAAACAACAACAACAACAACCATAACAACAACAACAACGTCAAATAAACAACAACAACAACGTCAAATAAACAAAAACAAAAACAACAACAACATCAACAACAACAAAAACGTTAAATAAACAACAACAACGTCAACAACAACAACTACATCAAATAAACAACAGCAACAACGTCAAATAAACAATAACAACAACAACAACTTCAACAACAACAATGTCAAATAAACAACAACAACGTCAATTAAACAACAACAACGTCAAATAAATAACAACAACAACAACAACAACAATGTCAAATAAACAACAACAACGTCAACAACAACAACAACAATGTCAAATAAACAACAACAACAACAACACCTTCAACAACAACAACAACAATGTCAAATAAACAACAACCACATCGTCAAATAAACAACAACAACGTCAACAACAACAACAACTTCAAATAAACAACAACAACGTCAAATAAACAACAACAACAACAACGTCAACAACAACAACGTCAAATAAACAACAACAACAACACCGTCAAATAAACAACAACGACAACAACAACAACAACAACGTCAAATAAACAACAACAACATTTAAGTCAACAACATTAACAACGTCAACTAAACAACAACAACAACGTCAAATAAACAACAACAACAACAATGTCAAATAAACAACAATAACAATGTCAACAACAACAACAATGTCAAATAAACAACAACAACAACGTCAAATAAACAACAACAACAACAACAACGTCAACAACAACAACAACGTCAAATAAACAACAACAACTATGTCAACAACAACAACAACGTCAAATAAACAACAACAACAACAACGTCAACAACAACAACGTTAAATAAACAACAACAACAACAACGTCAAATAAACAACAACAACACCGTCAAATAAACAACAACAACAACGTCAAATAAACAACAACAACAACAACGTCAACAACAACAACGTCAAATAAACAACAACAACAACAACGTCAACAACAACAACAACAACAACGTCAAATAAACAACAACAACAACGTCAAATAAACAATAACAACAACAACAACAATGTCAAATAAACAACAACAACAACGTCATATAAACAACAACAACAACAACGTCAACAACAACAACAACGTCAAATAAACAACAACAACAACGTCAAATAAACAACAACAACAACAATAATAACAACAACGTCAAATAAACAACAACAACAACGTCAATTAAACAACAACAACGTCAAATAAACAACAACAAAAAAAACAACAACATAAACAACAACAACAACAACAACAAATAAACAACAACAACAACAACAACGTCAACAACAACAACAACGTCAAATAAACAACAACAACAACTATGTCAACAACAACAACAACAACGTCAACAACAACAACGTCAAATAAACAACAACAACAACGTCAAATAAACAACAACAACAACAACACCGTCAAATAAACAACAACAACAACAACATCAAATAAACAACAATAACAACAACGTCAAATAAACAACAACAGAAACAACGTCAACAACAATAACAACGTCAAATAAACAACAACAACAACAACGTCAACAACAACAACAACAACGTCAAATAAACAACAACGTCAAATAAACAATAACAACAACAACAACGTCAAATAAACAACAACAACAACGTCAAATAAACAACAACAACAACAACAACAACGTCAACAACAACAACGTCAAATAAACAACAACAACAACAACGTCAAATAAACAACAACAACAACGTCAAATAAACAACAACAACAACAACGTCAACAACAACAACGTCAAATAAACAACAACAACAACGTCAAATAAACATTAACAACAACAACAACAATGTCAAATAAACAACAACAACGTCAAATAAACAAAAACAACAACAAAAACGTCATATAAACAACAACAACAACAACAACGTCAAATAAACAACAACAAAAACAACAACAACAACAACATCAACAACAACAAAAACGTCAAATAAACAACAACAACAACAACGTCAACAACAACAACTACGTCAAATAAACAATAACAACAACAACAACGTCAAATAAACAATAACAACAACAACAACGTCAAATAAATAACAACAATGTCAAATAAACAACAACAACAACAACAACAACGTCAAATAAACAACAACAACAACGTCAACAACAACAACAACAATGTCAAATAAACAACAACAACAACAACACCGTCAAAAACAACAACAACAACAACGTCAAATAAACAACAACAACAACAACTATGTCAACAACAACAACAACGTCATATAAACAACAACAACAACGTCAAGTAAACAACAACAACAACAACAATAACGTCAAATAAACAACAACAACAATGTCAAATAAACAACAACAACAACACCGTCAACAACAACAACAATGTCAAATAAACAACAACAACAACAACGTCAAATAAACAACAACAACAACTATGTCAACAACAACAACAACGTCAATTAAACAACAACAACAACGTCAAGTAAACAACAACAACAACAACAACGTCAAATAAACAACAACAACAACAACGTTAAATAAACAACAACAACAACGTCAAATAAATAACAACAACAACAAGGTCAACAACAGCAACGTCAAATAAACAACAACCACGACAACGTCAACAACAACAACAACAACAACGTCAAATAAACAACAATAACAACAACGTCAAATAAACAATAACAACAACAACAACAATGTCAAATAAACAACAAAACTAACGTCAAATAAATAACAACAACAACAACGTCAATAACAACAACAACAACAACGTCAAATAAACAACAACAACAACAACGTCAAATAAACAACAACAACAACAACGTCAAATAAACAACAACAACAACAACAATAACAACAACAACAACAACGTCAAATAAACAACAACAACAACGTCAAATAAACAAAAACAAAAACAACAACAACATCAACAACAACAAAAACGTTAAATAAACAACAACAACAACAACAACGTCAACAACAACAACTACATCAAATAAACAACAGCAACAACGTCAAATAAACAATAACAACAACAACAACTTCAACAACAACAATGTCAAATAAACAACAACAACGTCAATTAAACAACAACAACGTCAAATAAATAACAACAACAACAACAACAACAATGTCAAATAAACAACAACAACGTCAACAACAACAACAACAATGTCAAATAAACAACAACAACAACAACACCTTCAACAACAACAACAACAATGTCAAATAAACAACAACCACATCGTCAAATAAACAACAACAACGTCAACAACAACAACAACTTCAAATAAACAACAACAACGTCAAATAAACAACAACAACAACAACGTCAACAACAACAACGTCAAATAAACAACAACAACAACACCGTCAAATAAACAACAACGACAACAACAACAACAACGTCAAATAAACAACAACAACATTTAAGTCAACAACATTAACAACGTCAACTAAACAACAACAACAACGTCAAATAAACAACAACAACAACAATGTCAAATAAACAACAATAACAATGTCAACAACAACAACAATGTCAAATAAACAACAACAACAACGTCAAATAAACAACAACAACAACAACAACGTCAACAACAACAACAACGTCAAATAAACAACAACAACTATGTCAACAACAACAACAACGTCAAATAAACAACAACAACAACAACGTCAACAACAACAACGTTAAATAAACAACAACAACAACAACGTCAAATAAACAACAACAACACCGTCAAATAAACAACAACAACAACGTCAAATAAACAACAACAACAACAACGTCAACAACAACAACGTCAAATAAACAACAACAACAACAACGTCAACAACAACAACAACAACAACGTCAAATAAACAACAACAACAACGTCAAATAAACAATAACAACAACAACAACAATGTCAAATAAACAACAACAACAACGTCATATAAACAACAACAACAACAACGTCAACAACAACAACAACGTCAAATAAACAACAACAACAACGTCAAATAAACAACAACAACAACAATAATAACAACAACGTCAAATAAACAACAACAACAACGTCAATTAAACAACAACAACGTCAAATAAACAACAACAAAAAAAACAACAACATAAACAACAACAACAACAACAACAAATAAACAACAACAACAACAACAACGTCAACAACAACAACAACGTCAAATAAACAACAACAACAACTATGTCAACAACAACAACAACAACAACGTCAACAACAACAACGTCAAATAAACAACAACAACAACGTCAAATAAACAACAACAACAACAACACCGTCAAATAAACAACAACAACAACAACATCAAATAAACAACAATAACAACAACGTCAAATAAACAACAACAGAAACAACGTCAACAACAATAACAACGTCAAATAAACAACAACAACAACAACGTCAACAACAACAACAACAACGTCAAATAAACAACAACGTCAAATAAACAATAACAACAACAACAACGTCAAATAAACAACAACAACAACGTCAAATAAACAACAACAACAACAACAACAACGTCAACAACAACAACGTCAAATAAACAACAACAACAACAACGTCAAATAAACAACAACAACAACGTCAAATAAACAACAACAACAACAACAACGTCAACAACAACAACGTCAAATAAACAACAACAACAACGTCAAATAAACATTAACAACAACAACAACAATGTCAAATAAACAACAACAACGTCAAATAAACAAAAACAACAACAAAAACGTCATATAAACAACAACAACAACAACAACGTCAAATAAACAACAACAAAAACAACAACAACAACAACATCAACAACAACAAAAACGTCAAATAAACAACAACAACAACAACGTCAACAACAACAACTACGTCAAATAAACAATAACAACAACAACAACGTCAAATAAACAATAACAACAACAACAACGTCAAATAAATAACAACAATGTCAAATAAACAACAACAACAACAACAACAACGTCAAATAAACAACAACAACAACGTCAACAACAACAACAACAATGTCAAATAAACAACAACAACAACAACACCGTCAAAAACAACAACAACAACAACGTCAAATAAACAACAACAACAACAACTATGTCAACAACAACAACAACGTCATATAAACAACAACAACAACGTCAAGTAAACAACAACAACAACAACAATAACGTCAAATAAACAACAACAACAATGTCAAATAAACAACAACAACAACACCGTCAACAACAACAACAATGTCAAATAAACAACAACAACAACAACGTCAAATAAACAACAACAACAACTATGTCAACAACAACAACAACGTCAATTAAACAACAACAACAACGTCAAGTAAACAACAACAACAACAACAACGTCAAATAAACAACAACAACAACAACGTTAAATAAACAACAACAACAACGTCAAATAAATAACAACAACAACAAGGTCAACAACAGCAACGTCAAATAAACAACAACCACGACAACGTCAACAACAACAACAACAACAACGTCAAATAAACAACAATAACAACAACGTCAAATAAACAATAACAACAACAACAACAATGTCAAATAAACAACAAAACTAACGTCAAATAAATAACAACAACAACAACGTCAATAACAACAACAACAACAACGTCAAATAAACAACAACAACAACAACGTCAAATAAACAACAACAACAACAACGTCAAATAAACAACAACAACAACAACAATAACAACAACAACAACAACGTCAAATAAACAACAACAACAACTTCAAATAAACAAAAACAAAAACAACAACAACATCAACAACAACAAAAACGTTAAATAAACAACAACAACAACAACAACGTCAACAACAACAACTACATCAAATAAACAACAGCAACAACGTCAAATAAACAATAACAACAACAACAACGTCAACAACAACAA
>OX451739.1:141198958-141281458 GCA_948472305.1 Vicia faba
AACAACAACAAAAAAAACAACAACATCAACAACAACAAAAACGTCAAATAAACAATAACAACAATAACAACGTCAACAACAACAACTACGTCAAATAAACAACAACAACATTAACGTCAAATAAACAATAACAACAACAACAACGTCAACAACAACAACATCAAATAAACAACAATAACAATGTCAAATAAACAACAACAACGTCAAATAAACAACAACAACAACAACAACGTCAAATAAACAACAACAACAACGTCAACAACAACAACAACGTCAACAACAACAATGTCAAATAAATAACAACAACAACAACAACACCGTCAACAACAACAACAATGTCAAATAAACAACAACAACAACAACAACGTCAAATAAACAACAACAACAACAACGTCAAATAAACAAAAACAACAACGTCAAGTAAACAACAACAACAACAACGTCAAATAAACAACAACAACAATGTCAAATAAACAACAACAACAACAACACCGTCAACAACAACAACAATGTCAAATAAACAACAACAACGTCAAATAAACAACAACAACAACTATGTCAACAACAACAACAACGTCAGATAAACAACAACAACAACAACGTCAAGTAAACAACAACAACAACAACAACGTCAAATAAACAACAACAACAACAACGTCAAATAAATAACAACAACAACAACGTCAAATAAATAACAACAACAACAACAACGTCAACAACAACAACGTCAAATAAACAATAACCACAACAACGTCAACAACAACAACAACAACAACGTCAAATAAACAACAACAACAACAACAACGTTGTGATCGGTGGATCTGGAACTGACTGTTTTTAGCTGGTTTCGCGAAATGTCGCGGAAGCAAGAGTCGCCACCGTCTTTTATTTTCTCCAACATGGATAGGACAAAAGCACAGCAAAATTCCTTATGAGATAATTTCTCGGTTCGGGAGGTAGATTTATAGAAAGGGATGGTGTTAGCACCCTTTCTATCCATGGTTATCCATATGCTCTTAGATACTTGCTCATTTGTGTTTTCAAAAATGTTTGTTTGCTTTTCAATTGTGAGTGGGTTTGAAAAAGTTTCTTTGAAAGTTTCAGATCGACTCTTGTATCAGTCCTCAAGAGTGTTTGAAAAATTGTTTTTGAAAGCTTTTTGAAAAGTGTCGGTGTGAAAAGAAGTTTTGATTTGTTTTGAATTAGAGCAAGTATCTACGAGTCATCTACCTACCCTAAGGAATTAGGCTGTGTAGAAGTCCTTAAGGTAGTGCCATCCCACCATTGAGAGGTAGGTAGCACCACCGTTGGAGGTGTTCGGGTCAATTCGAGGGTTAGGGACAGTGTGGTCATCAGAGCAACAGTAGGACACCTTAGAAGCTACCCTTATGCCATGTTCATGGACATAAGGACTTACTAAAACGTCTTATACTCGACGACCACGTTTCGAGGGGCAAGGCAACAGTGAGGCGTACCCTAAGAGTGGTGTGTGAATTTGTGTATTGTTTTCAGTTATGTTTTATCTTGTCATGCATTTGGTGATCTACGCTTTGATTTTATTTGGGCCATTCATTCTTTCATGCAAAATTTAGCAGTTAAAAGGTGCGGAAATTAAAATGCGGAAAATAAAGTCCTGCGCTATTACAAGGCGCGGGTCTATACATCGCCAAATTAACAAAGACCCGTTTTTAATAAAATGCGGAAAGTAAATAAATTTCCTAATTACTATTACAAGGCTTGGGCAATTACATAATATTTAAAATGGAAAAGTAAGGATAAACGCGCGAAAAGAAATTAGAATCGAATGTTCGAGGGCGTTGGACCCTTTAAAGAAATTAAATGAAATTAAAGAGGCTAATTAATTATTTAATAAGAAAAGAAGTTTTTTTTTATGTTTTTTGATATTTATGAAATAAAGAAAATTAAAATTAAAATTAGAAATTAAATAAAACCCTAGTTCTAAGTTGTTTTTAATTGTTAAAGAAAAATATTTAAGTTTTAACCTAATTTACCCTAATTAATTAATGACATGTTTATTTACAAAATAATTAATAATTAATAATAATAATAAGAAGAAAAAAATTTATTAAGAAAAAAGATAAAAATGCTAAAAAAACCCTAATTTCTATGTATTTTAGTTATTAAGAAAAACATTTAAATTTAAAACTAATTTTACTAAATTGATTATTAAAAGTTTATTTACAAAAATATTAATGACTTAAATATTAAATAAAACATATTTTTATTTTTATGATTTCTGATTTTTTTGTGTTATGAAAATTATTTTTTTGAATTAAATAAGACAATAAAACAAATAAAAGAATAAAAAGGATAATTAAAATAAAAAGTAAGAATATGCAAACCATGGGGGTGCCTGACCCAATTTGGAGGTGTTATTTGAGAAGTTTGGCCCAAGAATGCAAGGCCCCTTTGGACTTTCTGGAATTGCGTATGGCATGGTTGACTAGCGTGCATGATGGAGTCCAGGTTCTGGCCATTGGATTGATCTCCTGGGCGCGTGGCAAGCAAGCAGGTGAGGGCGCATGATGAACCCTGGGAGAGGCGCTACACAGAAGCATGTTATAGAAAAAATCATGAAATATATAAGGGGACCTGGGAATCGAACCCAGGTCCCAATACCTGCAAGCCACTTCAATTGCCAACTGAACCAACGCGCGTATCTGTTACTTGGATAACTAAGAAATATAATATGCAAAAGCGTTCGTTAGTGGTGTACACAATAAAATTCGCGCCATTATTTGAATACTCCAACCGCGTCTGGACACATCAGCGTCTTCTTCATCTTTTTGCCTGTAAACAAAAGCAAATAGCGGGGGTTTTAAACCCCCACTAAACATGAACGGGAAAAATAGTGATTAGCACATAAGCAATTATAAAAAGGGCGCGAGGGGTGGCTTTGCTTCGTTTGGATGTCACGAATCCAATGGTATATGTTTTAAGGCCTGATTTTACCATATGTGTGAACCCCTAAATTCAAGCTTCTGAAACCCTAAAATGCTTTAATGGCAACTTTGGATACATGCGTTCTTAGTTCAATCAAATGGCACCAATAGCTTCAGGATGTTCATGTTAGTATAAATCAAACATTAAAAGTCATGAATCATGCATGGAATTCAAAATACGATTATGAATAATTTGGAAAAGAAAGCAGTTATGTTCTACCAATTCTCTGCACGTGGAGGCTTGGTTTCAATTGGAATCGTTTCCTGGAGGTGTCAGGAGTGTATTGGAACGACTTTTTGGCTTTGAAACGTGCAGTAGCTATGAAAACAGTTTCAAGGTTTTTTGTGAAAAAATGCAAGTTTTTCTTTGATTCCTGCGCAGCTTCTTCTATCCAGGGCATTAGGTTTTGATTGTGCTTATGTATGTGAGTAGAATTAGGTTAACAACCAGCCCAAAATCCATTGATTTAATGCTTTTGAATATTTGATTTTATCAAATTTTTCCAATCTTTTTTTTTTCATGCTAATTATGCCAATTATGGAAGATTCTTTCCCTTTTGAATGGTGCACGAAATATTGAGCACATAATGGATGAAATCTCTGCACAAAAAGATTTGAAATGTATTATTTGCTATTTTTTCATATTTAATTTTAATTAAGTGAATTAATAATAATAAAAATTCAAATAATTAATAAAAAATGATAAAATAACTCCCTTGGAGGTCAATGGGTCGTGCATAGCCTTTGGGTGATGATTCATGGAAGAAATTGTGGCCCATTAGCATTTTTGAAGCCTTTTGTGCAAAGTTGACTTTTCAAAATTCCCAAAAATTTCCCAACTTCCACAAGGCATATCTTGCTCAATTTTTAAGCTTTGATCATGTTCTTGGACATTTTGGAAAGGTCTTGAAGTCCTATAACCAATGTCTTTGGTCCCATGTCATTTTGATTTACCAATCTCAAGTTATGGTCTTTGACTTGAAGTGCCTTTTTGTTGACTTTTGAAAATGACCTATAATGTTGAGATTGATAACTTTTTGTGAGAGCATTTCTTGGACTTGAAGTGTGAAGATGAGTTGTAGGAAATGTCATTCTCTTCAAAATGAGCTTTGGATGGAATTTTTCTGATAAACCATGTGGAAGTTATGCCTTGGTCAATTTGCAGTTGACTTTTTCAACTGTCCAAAAATAGAAACTTTTGCATCTTGAGCCTTTTTGAGCCATGCCTTGAGAATCATGATCAAGAATTGATCAAATGATGTTTGTGGCTTCAAAATAAGATGTTGACCAAAAATTTTGACTTTTGACTGTCAAATGACCATTTTGCCCCTACAGTTGACTGTAAGGCAATTAGGGTTTTTGACTGTGCAATTTGATGCTGTGAGTCTTGAAACATAACATATGAATGTTTGACAATGTATGTAGGCATGTGGGACTTGTTTGGACCCTTGGAAACTTCAATTTCTTTGCCAGCACCAAAACCCTAATTTTTTACTGTTAGGAAGCAATTGGACTGTGCAACCCTTGGGAGATTTTGAAGCATGATCTTATCAAACCTTGAAGAATATGGGAGGGCAAATTTTGGGGTACAACAGTTGCCCCTGTTCAATCTTCTTAGACCTGAGGATGTAGATTGGCTGGCGTGCCTTTCGTAATCCAAAGGTGGAAGATGATTGAACACTAGAGTGCCCAGAAATTTGCACTCACATAGTAGGGTGTCAGCAGTATGATGGTGGGAATGGGCTTACAGATGCCATTTGGAGATTGATGGATAGGTGGATGGGCTTATAGATGCCATCTGGGCGTCGATCGCGTAAGAGTTTCCTTAGCGAGAACTTGCGTACCTGAAAAAAGAAAGATAATTACCTAACCTGTTACGGGAGTTGATCTTCAAACTCTTTATGTAGATGTGCCCTGGCTGGTTACAGGAATCGAATCTTTAAACTCTTCAGACGTGCCTTGGCGAGATACAGGAATCGAGTCCGGAGAATATAGTCGTCAACAGATACACCCTGGCAAGATACAGGAATTGGATCTTCAAACTCTTTAGACGTGCCCTGGCAGGATACAGGAATCGAGTCTGGAATGTTAGTCGTCAACAGATACACCCTGGCAAGATACAGGAATCGAATCTTCAAACTCTTCAGACGCACCCTGGCAAGATACAGGAATCAGGTCTGGTAATGCTAGTCGTCAACAGATACACCCTGGCAAGATACAGGAATCGGATCCTCAAACTATTCAGACGCACCCTGGCAAGATACAGGAATTGGGTCTGGTAATGCTAGTCGTCAACAGATACACCCTGGCAAGATACAGGAATCGGATCCTCAAACTCTTCAGACGCACCCTGGCAAGATACAGGAATCGGGTCTGGTAATGCTAGTCGTCAACAGATACACCCTGGTAAGATACAGGAATCGGATCCTCAAACTCTTCAGACGCACCCTGGCAAGATACAGGAATCGGGTCTGGAATCAGTCGTCAACAGATACACCCTGGCGAGATACAGGAATCGGATCTTTAGTTGCGACCGTTGATAGTAATTATCTTTGTACTAACCTTTGTCTTGAAAAGACAAAACGTTAGTTGTATGCGATGTCATGATGTATGACATGCGAGATGTGATAAGTGAGATTGTATGTTCATGATGCGTATATGCATGCTATAGTGTATGGAAATGCGATGTTTATGAACGTATGTTTTTTGTCTAGGAAAGTAAATCCTTGACGGGTGCCGGGAAGTCACATCCTGGGCTGATGTTGAAGAATAGTGCTTTGTTGTTTCCGCTGGGGATGATGGTTGCAAGAATACCGGTAGGAGAAGATAACTCCGTTGGGGAATAAACTTGGAGATTACTCTGCGGGGGGAAAATTACTCTAGCGATCTTGCTGGGGAACAATACTCTGTGGGAAGAGAGGTACTCTATTGAGATGTTTGATGATAACTTCGCTGGGGATACCATTGTTCTGCATTATGTTGAAGGATTTAATAGACTCCGCTGGGGGATAGGGAGACTTCGCCGAGGACGATCTTTCCGTGGCTTTTGGCTGAGGATAACCCAGTTATATCCTAGTGGGGAAATAACTTTTGAATAAAGCCGGGGGAGCGTTCGTGCTCTGCGGGGGATAAGCTTCCAGAATCTACTGGGGATAAGCTTACTGCTGGGGAGATGATTCAGCTTTCCTGGGGAAATCTTTTGGACTGGACTCTCCTGGGGAATTAAGATATATTGGGGAAGTGGCTCCGCTGAATGTCTGGTATACCGCCGGGGAACAATCTTAGATCAAGACTGCCGGGGATGCTTGTTAAGAATGTCTGTATACTCCACTGAGGAATGTTGAGATCTACTGGAGGATACCCAACTTCCTTAAGGTTGACAGTATAACTCTGCTTGGGGAGAGTGCATTGACTTGTTGGCTCACTCTCTGGGGATTTAAGATATCTTGGTTATGTTCTTCAGCTGAACCTACCTTGGTACCTTGGTGGACAGAGCAATTAGATCGCTTAGACCACTCATTATTGCCCCTGTTTCTAATGTTACCTATAATTAATCCTTTGTTTCGTATGCAAATATTTATGAGGTAGCAATCACTGTCAAATGCATATATCACAAATTGAACCTTGGACGTTCTTCGCAAAACAAAACAGAAAAAGGAAAAACAAATGGCAATTTGTCTGAAAAGTGAATTTGTATTGATTTTTTGAATTTGCCTGTAAATAGGCGTTTTATGTACAAGAGGCTGACGTCCTAGTAAGAGAACGCCGCCGAACAAAAGAGTTTATACAATTTGTACAAGGGAAAACAAAACAGCTATGTGAAAAGAATAATCCCACTGGGTTCCAACTCTGCTATTGCCTTTATATCTTCGAGCGTCTCATCACTTGGCTGCTCAGTTGACGATGAAGCTGATTGATCAATGTCGTCTGAACTTGATGTTGATACCGGATTCTGGATGCAAGGTGATCCAATGAGACATAGTATTACGCTTTATCCCTAACTTTTGCCTGGACTGCCCTTTCGGGTTTTCAGTCCACCGAGATACCCATTTTTGCCCAAGCCACCTTTTCAGGTTTTCGACTTGCCGGGTGTACAGATTTTTTCATTTCATCCCTCATTTTGCCCGAACCCTTTTGGTTCGCCGGGAAGCCCTAATTTTTGCCTAGGTATGTCAACCTAGCGGGTCTTTTATCATGCGTAGTATCTTTTTACTATGTCTGCATTGGCGGGGTGAGGAAGGTCGTCACCGTCCATGGTGGTTAGGATCATGGCTCCTCCTGAGAACACATGTTTAACCACAAATGGCCCTTCGTACGTAGGGGTCCATTTGCCCCTGGGATCACTCTGAGGAAGGATGATGTGTTTGATTACCAGATCCCCAACTTGATACTCTTATGGTCTGACTTTCTTGTTAAATGCCCTGATCATCCGTTTTTGGTACGTTTGACCATGACAAATAGCAGCGAGTCTCTTTTCGTCGATTAAGTTTAGCTGATCAAGTCATGTCTGGATCCAATCATCTTCGCTCAGATCTGCATCCTTCATTATCCGAAGAGAGGGTATTTGCACTTCGAACGGTAAGACTGCCTCCATGCCATAAACCAATGAAAAGGGAGTTACCCCGGTTGACGTCCTTGCTGAGGTACGGTACCCATGAAGGGCGAACGGTAACATCTCGTTCCAGTCTTTATAGGTCACTGTCATCTTCTGCACAATCTTCTTGATATTCTTATTCGCTGCTTCTACAACCCCATTCATCTTCGGCCGGTAAGGAGAAGAGTTGTGGTGCTGTATCTTGAATTGCTCGCAGAGCTCAGTGATCATCTTGTTATTAAGATTGGTACCATTGTCCGTAATAATCCTTTCCGGGACGCCGTATCGACAGATCAGGTTATGCCGAATGAACCGTGCCACAACATTCTTGGTTACTGTAGCATAAGAAGCTGCTTCAACCCACTTTGTAAAGTAGTCGATCGCTACCAGGATGAAGCGATGCCCATTGGACGTCGTAGGTTTAATCTCGTCGATCATATCTATGCCCCACATTGCAAAAGGCCAAGGTGCAGTCAGGACATTCAGAGGGATTGGAGGAACATGCACCTTATCTGCATAAATCTGGCATTTATGACATGTCCGAGAATGTTGGTAGCAATCAGCTTCCATGGTGGACCAGAAATATCCTGCCCGAAGGATTTTCTTTTCCATGGTGTGTCCACTGGAATGTGTTCCGAAGGTACCTTCATGTAGCTCTGCCATGATCCTTTCTGCTTCAGTCTTATCCACACAACGCAGTAAGGTCGAATCATGGTTTCATTTGTACAAAATGTCGTTGCTGAGGAAGAACTTCGCTGCGAACCTTCTCAGAAACTTCTTATCATTGACAGATGCACCTTCAGGGTATTCCTGAGCTTCCAAGTATCTCTTCACCTCATGGTACCAAGGTTTCTCAGTCACTACCTCAGCCTCAAGATCACAACAGTATGCCGGTTCGTCCAGTTTCCAGATAATGACCCGGGGAGCCTCATTGTCCCATTTGACTTTGAACATGGAAGACATCGTAGCTAACGCATCCGCCAGCTGATTCTCCTCTCTTGGGAAATGTTCAAAAGTTATCTCTGTGAAATGGGGGATCAATGTCAACACACATTCTCTGTAAGGAATAAGATTCGGATGTTTCGTATCCCACTCGCCTTTGATCTGATTGATCACGAGAGCGGAATCTCCGAAGACACTCAGAAACTTGATCCTTAAGTCAATCGCAGCTTGAAGACCCATGATGCACGACTCATACTCCGCCATGTTGTTGGTGCAGTTGAAACATAGCCGGGCAGTGAGTGGAGTATGAGTACCTTGAGGGGATATAATTACAGTGCCAATACCGTTACCCAAAGCGTTGGAGGCTCCGTCAAAGTGCATAGACCATCGGGATCCTTCCTCAGGTCCTTCATCCGGTCCAGGTACTTCACAATCAGTCACTATCATGATGCTCTCGTCAGGAAACTCGAAGTTCATTGACTGATAGTCGTCTACTGCCTGGTGTGCCAAGTGATCTGCCAATACACTTCCTTTGATAGCCTTCTGAGTCGTGTACTGGATGTCGTATTCTGTCAAGATCATTTGCCATCTTGCTATTCTTCCAGACAGAGCAGGCTTTTCAAATATGTACTTTATCGGATCCATCTTTGAGATCAACAAGGTAGTGTGAGTCAGCATATACTGTCTCAGCCGGCGAGAAGCCCATACCAAAGCGCATCAAGTTTTCTCGAGCAGTGAGTATCGGGTCTCACAGTCGGTAAACTTTTTGCTAAGGTAATAAATGGCGTGCTCTTTTCGGCCAGACTCGTCATGCTGCCCCAGCACACACCCCATTGAGTTATCGAGTACTGTCAGGTATAATATCAGAGGTCTCCCTTCAACCGGTGGCATAAGGATGGGTGGTTCTTGGAGATACTCTTTGATTCTGTCAAAAGTGGCCTGACATTCATCATTCCAACGTACTACCTGATCTTTCTTCAGCAGCTTGAAGATTGGCTCACAGGTAGCAGTTAGATGCGAGATGAACCGGGCAATGTAATTCAGGCTTCCTAGAAAGCCTCTGACTTCTTTCTCTGTCTTGGGAACTGGCATCTCTTGAATGGATTTAACCTTGGCAGGGTCCACTTGAATACCCTTGTCACTTACGACGAAGCCCAGCAACTTTCCAGACCTTACCCCGAATGTGCACTTGTTCGGGTTCAATCTCAGCTTGTATAACTTCAGGCGGTCAAACAACTTCTGTAGATGGTCAAGGTGTTCCTCCTCAGTTTGGGACCTTGCGATCATGTCGTCGACATACACTTCAATCTCATGATGGATCATGTCATGAAATAAAGCAACCACGGCACGTTGGTAGGTTGCCCCAACATTTTTCAACCCGAATGGCATGACCTTGTAGCAGAAGGTGCCCCACTGAGTAACAAAGGTAGTCTTTTCCATGTCTTCAGGAGCCATCTTGATCTGATTATAACCCGAAAAACCGTCCATGAAGGAGAACACCTTGTGCTGAGCAGTATTGTCAACCAGAACGTCAATGTGAGGTAGGGGAAGTCATCCTTGGGGCTTGCCCTGTTCAGATCCCTGTAATCGACACACATTCTGACCTTACCATCTTTCTTCGGTACCGGCACCACATTGGCAACCCACTGAGGGTAAGAAGTCACTGCTAGAAACCCGACATCAAATTGCTTCATAACCTCAGCTTTGATCTTCTCAGACATCTCTGGACGCATACGGCGGACCTTTTGCTTAACCGGAGGGAAGTCTTCCTTGGTAGGTAAATGATGGACCACAATGTCAGTATCCAACCCAGGCATGTCTTCGTAGGACCAGGCGAAGATTTCCACATAATCATGTAACATCTGAGTCAACCGTTGTTTCACACTGAGCTCTAGATTAGCACCAATCTTGACTTCCTTCCTATCTGTCTCAGTACCCAGATTTATCGTTTCCACTGGCTCTTCATGTGGTTGAATTTCCCTCTCTTCCTGGAGTAACAGTCTTGCAAGCTCACCAGGCACTTCGCAATCATCTTCACCTTTGTCTTCGACTAAGTTGATCGGATTTTCGAAGTCATAACTGGCAGTAGCAGAGTTGTTACCAGTGAGATCCAGAGTGGATTGGAACCTATATGGGTGAGTGTGTGTAAATATAGCTGTTTTGCAATATATAAAGAAAGAAAGAAAGAAAGGGAGCACAAGATTTGAAATGCGAAAAAACGTCCAAGGTCTTTATTCATGATATATGTAAATGACAATTAATAAGCCCTCACAAATGAAGCCACGGTGCCCCGGGTAAGACACCAGGCCATAAAGTTTCAGTTTATTGTTTATTACAAATAACAAAAACAAAGGAATTCATTACTGCGTAAAAAAAAGTAACAGGTGTATGATCTTTGGCGGTCCAATTGTTCAATCCACCGTCAGTCGTCGGGTAGATCCAGCTATCGAACTCTGATTCTTCCACTTCGTCTTCATCCCCAATAGCATTCACTCCTGGATTGGTGATGAGCACAAGAGGTCTTCCGATCCTAGATTTGCGCACAACCCTCTGAGCCTCTACAGTAAAACCCAGTCCAAACTTGTCAGTTTTAGGAGTGAAATCAGGGAGCCTGCCCCAGTTAGCACATTCACCTTTCTCGATTACATCCCGGGCGTCCTTCAAGGAGGCCATCTTCAAAGGAGAACCCTCTTCAGTTACTGCTTCTGCCGCTGCCAATGTTGGAGGTACCTCTTCAAAATGTTGAAAGGGGGTTTCAATAAACTCCCCGTCCATATCAATATACCGGAAGGAATTGAGATGACTAACCATGTATTCTTCCTCCCCCTGCACAGTAACAATCTTCCCTTTGACAGGGTACTTGAGCTTCTGGTGTAGAGTGGAGGTCACAGCCCCATCGTTGTGAATCCAAGGTCGACCCAGCAAACAAGAATAAGATGGACGGATGTCCATCACATAGAACGTTGAGTCAAATACCTGAGAACCCACACGAATAGGAATGTCTACTTCACCATGAACCATCCTCTTCGACCCGTCAAAGGCTCGGACAATGATGTTACTAGGCTTCAATTCCAGGCCCTCACAATCCAACCTATCTAAGGCCTTCTTGGGCAGTACATTTAGGGAAGAACCGGTGTCCACCAACACGTGAGCAAGAGTAGTGCCCCTGCATTCTATAGAGACATGCAGGGCATCATTGTGGTTCTTTCCCTTGGCGGTAAGGTCAGCATCCGAGAAACCCAAACCATTGTCAGCTGTCAAATTGGACACACAGTCAGTGAATTGATCTGCAGAGGTCTCTTATGGCACATGGGCCGTCTTCAGAAATGAAATCAGGGCCTTGGCATGGGCCTCTGAGCACAGCAGCAATGACAGCATAGAGATCTTGGAGGGGGTATGCCCCAGCTGTTCAACGACGTTGAAGTCGCTCTTCTTGATTATCTTAAGAATTTCCTCCATCTCTTGCTGGGAGGCTTCAACATTCACAGAATTTGGTGCCTCCATCCGAGCAGGCTCATCATCAATCCCTTTGCCCCGAGCATTAAATGACTCGGCAGCAGGGGAAGCAACTGGATCAGAAGTGGAAACAGGCGCACTTGCAGGCGTTATTATGAGAGGTCTTCGAATAACTGGTGGCGCAATGTCAGGCGAGAAGAGCCTGCCACTGCGGGTAACTTTAGCTGGACCGGTAATATTGCTGATGCTGGTACCGGTGTTGAACTCCTGCTTCACTCCAAGTACATATACATCTGCCCCATAGTGCCATGGGACAGCCTTATCAGATTCATAGGGGAGGGGCCCCGGAACAGTAATAACAATGGGTGCAACAGTCATGATTTTAACTGGCTTCCTCGGGGGAGCCTTGATTGGATTGTTGAAAATTGTAACGACCGATACTTCTTCCACAGGAACACAAGGAACAGCGGTCTTCTTGAACAGAATCTCTTTGCTGTCCATCAGGCTTTGGATGCCTAACTTCAGCAACGGACAACCAGTAAGGGAAATAGCACACAAAAGGCAACCCTTGCTACAACCCGGAAATAAACCGGCTAGCAACAGGTTCCTCTTAACAGTCAACAGAGGAGTAGCCACATCATTCACAGAAACTGCATATGAATCTTCATCAACAACATTCACTCCATGCTGGGGCATAGGAGCAGTCACAACATTTGGCCTCTCAGGCGCCTCAAATTGTATCTCCTTTGCATCAATAAGGTCATGCACCTTATTCCTCAGGGCCCAACAGTCATTAGTAGAATTCCCCGGGCTATCAGAGTGATAAGCACAGCGGGCATTTGGATTATACTTAGGAGATGCAGTATTCACAACCTTCGGAGCCTCTCTGATGGTCACCAAGTTGGTTGATAGCAGTTGCGGCAAGATTTGTGACAAGGTCATATTCAGCCGGGTGAATTCTCTTTTGGGTCTCTCACCCCTTGGTTGGTTAGGTTGCCGAGGAGCGGCAGCAGGCTTAGCAATCACCACTGCGTTGACAGCTTGGCGGCGCTCTGGTTTATCTTGCCTCCTAGGCCCATACACAGCACTGACCTCCTTCTTAAAAGGTTTCTTCTCAGAACTTGAAGACGCCCCATTCTGAATCTTTCCTGACTTCATACTAGCCTTTATCCTTTCCCCAGTCAGAATAAGGTCTGTGAACCCTGCAGATGAGTTGCCAATAAGATAATTGAAGAACGGCCCGGATAGGGTCCCCAAGAACATATCTACCAATTCACGGTCAGTTAATGGTGGATGCACCCTGCCAGCCAGATCCCTCCACTTCTGCGCATACTCTTTAAAACCTTCTCCCGATCCTAGCGACATACCCTGGAGTTGGGTACGTGTAGGAGCGAGGTCGGCATTATATTGATACTGCTTGTAAAAAGCAGTAGCCAACTCCTCCCAGTTACGAACCTTGGTTCCATCCAGCTGATAGAACCATTCGAGATGAGTCCCTGAAAGACTCTCCTGGAAGAAGTGGATCCACAAGTTCTTGTCCACTGTATACGGCTGAATCTTCCGCACATAAGATCTGAGGTGTAGTTTAGGGCGGGACGCCCCGTCATACTTGGCGAAAGATGGTGCTTTAAACTTGTGTGGGATGACCACACCAGAAGATAGACCCAAGTCTCTAAAATCCAAACCAGGCACTTGCTGAATTTACATGGCGTTCAGACGGTCTTCCAACTGCTTGTATATGTCTTCAGCTGGAGGATATTGTTCCTCATTAAAATCAGTCTCATTGTCAGAGACCACCGGACTTGGAGCCCTTCCCCCCTGGGGACTGTCTTTGCCTATAGAAGAACCAGCTTCCTCATTCTGCAGTGTGTTACCAAATCTCCAGCCCGTGTTGAATAGAACAGTTCTCTTCTTCTTCTTCTTCTTGACCAGCAGAGCCTTCAGCTCCTCTTGACCTTGAGCCAAACCCATGATCAGCTCTTGAAATTGGGCGTTCTGCGCTTGAAGGGCCTTGATAGACTGCTCGGTAGATAATTCAGGGTTCATGATGCTGAAATAAACAGCGAAGAACAGTAAGCAACCTGAAAAGAAGAGTACTTGTGATGCACATGATGAATGGAATGCGTATGATTTATGTTTTCAAAGACAATCGGGAATCAACTTTGTAAACAAAAAGGAACACACTTCATTAGATTCAACTTTGAAATTTAAATTGTTCAACAGGTTGCCCTTAGGCGTTACATAAAATGGAAATACTGAAAAGGGAAATAAAAACTGTAAAAAAACATCCCAAGCTCATCATTGATCCCAGGGTCTCCTCTTCTCAGTACGGATGTAGTCATTCAGAGCTCGCTCATTCTCCAACTGCTTTGTCAGCTTCTAGATTTTCAATTCCTGCTCGTTGAACTTTTCCCGATAAGAATCTCATTCTTCTCGCAGTTGCGCCCAAGACCTCTTTAGTGTCTCATAATCAGTAGGTATCTGAGGAGGGAGGACAGTTGGAGGAGCCCCATCTTTATCAGGATACTCAAGAATGAAGGGTCTGACAGCTTCATATGGCATACCTAACTTCTGAGCACGGATGCGGACCCATTTGTAGTAGGCTTCCATAGGTAGAGAAGTCTTTGGTCCTAACTCTTGTGGGTCAGCTTTGTGGATTTTGTCCCAAGCCTTGATGAACCTACGACGCAGCTCGTCACTATCCACCTGAAACTCAAAACTGAGGTGAGGCACCAACATCTCATGAGGCCCTGCTCTTCCGGCTCTTCCAAACTGACGGAGAGCTAGACATGGATTATAAGAGATCCCCCCTTGGGTACCAATCAAAGGAACATTAGGATATTCTCCGCAACGATCAATAACAGCTATCTCATCCAAACCTCTGAGAGTCCAAATGATGTCCTTATCAGTAAGAGACATTAACCTATGAGCCCAACCTCTTCCTTCTTTGTTCTTCAGCACGAACTTAGGGAGGTGCGAAATAAACCACCTCACCAACAAAGGGATGCAACACCACAGGGTTCCTCGTCTTCGGGCAGTACGAGCATAGAGTTATTGCAGGATGTCACCCAAGAGAGTGGGCACAGGGTTCCGAGACATGAAGATCCTTATGGCAGTGACATTAATGAAGTTGTCAGGATTGGGGAACAAGACTAGACCATAGATTAAGAGAGCCAGGATGTCCTCATATGCCCTAAAGTCCAAGTCATTCCAGAAACTATTAGCTTTACCAATCAGAAACTTGGCCAAGAAACCCTTAACTCCGCTTCTAGTCACCCAGTTGTCCATTACTTCTTGGTGGGTCAAGGGAAGAGCTGCAGCAACCTCCTCAAGCCTAAGAGTCTTTTCCCAACCAGTGTAGGGAGTCTGATCCAAGATAGGGATACCAAGCAAATCAGAGAAGTCTTCCAGGGTAGGGACCAGTTGGAAGTCTTGAAAGGTGAAGCACTGGTACAGAGAGTCATAGAACTGGGTCAGGACACTCATCAACTGTTGGTCCCACTTTGCCATGACTAAACTGAGAAGAGAACCATGCCTCTGGATGAAGGAAGTAGTATTTGGAATTCTACTAACCAACTCTTCAAGTAACTCAGGTGGGTGAACAAAGTTGAACCGGATAGTATTCCTTCGCATAGGCATCATGATGTCCTACAAAACAGAGAAAAGGTGAAACCCTCTTGTCTTTGAAATGGTCAGTCCTTATGCAGGATGCATACAATTTTTATGATGGCATGATGTTATGATAAAGCACACCACAAATATTCCCAAAGGCAAACATGATAAGGCACACAAGTCACACAAGACAAGCCCTTAGAGTTTAGGCCAGCATGGGGTCTAGGTATTACCCTCTTTCAGTTTGTTGGTTCAGACCTGTCCTATCAGAAGTAACCGGGTTCTAGAGGATCCCAATATCACTGACTACCCTCAATCGGTCAAAACTCCAGCATCGCAATCTTTTCTTGCGGCCAGAACCATCACGAGAGTTTAGCCTCAATGGGCGTAGCATACTGCTACTGTTCTATTGGTCAAGTTGGGTCATTTAAGGTTCTAAGGTCGGTTGGTGCTTAATGACTCCTCAGAAGACCCATATTCTCCTTGTTGCGACACAAGGGATATCGGTACAGACCAAGGTGCCACACCAACGTAGCCACTGCTTCACCCATGTCGGTCTACGCCGGACAGGTCCCTCACAGCTTATGCTACCTAATAGGGTATCCCCAGATCCGGGTTAGGATCTGTGTAACTCCGATGCAACCCACAATTTAAAGCAAACAAGTCAAAGCAATTGAAAACACAGTTATGAACTATCCTAAGGTACACCTCACTTTATAATATCCCCAGCAGAGTCGCCAGTTCTGTGATCGGTGGATCTGGAACTGACTGTTTTTAGCTGGTTTCGCGAAATGTCGCGGAAGCAAGAGTCGCCACCGTCTTTTATTTTCTCCAACATGGATAGGACAAAAGCACAGCAAAATTCCTTATGAGATAGTTTCTCGGTTCGGGAAGTAGATTTATAGAAAGGGAAGGTGTTAGCACCCTTTCTATCCATGGTTATCCATGGGCTCTTAGATACTTGCTCATTTGTGTTTTCAAAAATGTTTGTTTTCTTTTCAATTGTGAGTGGGTTTGAAAAAGTTTCTTTGAAAGTTTCAGATCGACTCTTGTATCAGTCCTCAAGAGTGTTTGAAAAATTGTTTTTGAAAGCTTTTTGAAAAGTGTCGGTGTGAAAAGAAGTTTTGATTTGTTTTGAATTAGAGCAAGTATCTACGAGTCATCTACCTACCCTAAGGAATTAGGCTGTGTAGAAGTCCTTAAGGTAGTTCCATCCCACCATTGAGAGGTAGGTAGCACCACCGTTGGAGGTGTTCGGGTCAATTCGAGGGTTAGGGACAGTGTGGTCACCAGAGCAACAGTAGGACACCTTAGAAGCTACCCTTATGCCATGTTCATGGACATAAGGACTTACTAAAACGTCCTATACTCGACGACCACGTTTCGAGGGGCAAGGCAACAGTGAGGCGTACCCTAAGAGTGGTGTGTGAATTTGTGTATTGTTTTCAGTTATGTTTTATCTTGTCATGCATTTGGTGATCTACGCTTTGATTTTATTTGGGCCATTCATTCTTTCATGCAAAATTTAGCAGTTAAAAGGTGCGGAAATAAAAATGCGGAAAATAAAGTCCTGCGCTATTACAAGGCGCGGGTCTATACATCGCCAAATTAACAAAGACCCGTTTTTAATAAAATGCGGAAAGTAAATAAATTTCCTAATTACTATTACAAGGCTTGGGCAATTACATAATATTTAAAACGGAAAAGTAAGGATAAACGCGCGAAAAGAAATTAGAATCGAATGTTCGAGGGCGTTGGACCCTTTAAAGAAATTAAATGAAATTAAAGAGGCTAATTAATTATTTAATAAGAAAAGAAGTTTTTTTATGTTTTTTGGTATTTATGAAATAAAGAAAATTAAAATTAAAATTAGAAATTAAATAAAACCCTAGTTCTAAGTTGTTTTTAATTGTTAAAGAAAAATATTTAAGTTTTAACCTAATTTACCCTAATTAATTAATGACATGTTTATTTACAAAATAATTAATAATTAATAATAATAATAAGAAGAAGAAAAAAATTTATTAAGAAAAAAGATAAAAATGCTAAAAAAAACCCTAATTTTTATGTATTTTAGTTATTAAGAAAAACATTTAAATTTAAACCTAATTTTACTAAATTGATTATTAAAAGTTTATTTACAAAAATATTAATGACTTAAATATTAAATAAAACATATTTTTATTTTTATGATTTCTGATTTTTTTGTGTTATGAAAATTATTTTTTTGAATTAAATAAGACAATAAAACAAATAAAAGAATAAAAAGGATAATTAAAATAAAAAGTAAGAATATGCAAACCATGGGGGTGGCTGACCCAATTTGGAGGTGTTATTTGAGAAGTTTGGCCCAAGAATGCAAGGCCCCTTTGGACTTTCTGGAATTGCATATGGCATGGTTGACTAGCGTGCATGATGGAGTCCAAGTTTTGGCCATTGGATTGATCTCCTGGGCGCGTGGCAAGCAAGCAGGTGAGGGCGCATGATGAACCCTGGGAGAGGCGCTACACAGAAGCATGTTATAGAAAAAATCATGAAATATACAAGGGGACCTGGGAATCGAACCCAGGTCCCAATACCTGCAAGCCACTTCAATTGCCAACTGAACCAACGCGCGTATCTGTTACTTGGATAACTAAGAAATATAATATGCAAAAGCGTTCGTTAGTGGTGTACACAATAAAATTCGCGCCATTATTTGAATACTCCAACCGCGTCTGGACACATCAGCGTCTTCTTCATCTTTTTGCCTATAAACAAAAGCAAATAGCGGGGGTTTTAAACCCCCACTAAACATGAACGGGAAAAATAGCGATTAGCACATAAGCAATTATAAAAAGGGCGCGAGGGGTGGCTTTGCTTCGTTTGGATGTCACGAATCCAATGTGTGATCGGTGGATCTGGAACTGACTGTTTAACGCTGGTTCGCGAAATGTCGCGGAAGCAAGAGTCGCCACCTTCTTTTATTTTCTCCAAATGGAAAGGACAAAAGCACAGAAAAATTCCTTATAGAGATTGCTCTCGGTTCGGGAGGTAGATTATAGAAAGGGAAGGTGTTAGCACCCTTTCTATCCATGGTTATCCATGGGCTCTTAGATACTTGCTCATTTGTGTTTTCAAAACGGTTTGTTTGCTTTTCAACTGTGGGTTTTAAAAAGTTTCTTTGAAAATTCCAGTTCGACTCTTGTATCAGTCCTCAAGAGTGTTTGAAAAATTGCTTTCGAAAGCTTTTTGAAAAGGTGTCGGTGTGAAAAGTATTTTTGAATTTTGTTTTGAAGTTAGAGCAAGTATCTAGAGTTGTCTACCTACCCTAAGGAATTCGTCTGTGTAAATGTCCTTTAAAGCAGTGCCATCCCACCATTGAGAGGTAGGTAGCACCACCGTTGGAGGTGTTCGGGTCAATTCGAGGTTTAGGGACATTGTGGTCACCGAGCAAAGGTAAGACACCTTAGAAGCTACCCTTATGCCATTGATCTTTTATTCCGAGGCAACTATTCCGAGGCAACTTGTTCCGAGGCAACCGTTTTGAGGCAAGTAGATCAATGGAACATAAGGACTCACTAAGACGTCCTATAGTCGACGGCCACGTTTCGAGGGACAAGGCAACAGTGTGATCACCGGAGTAATGGGAAGATACCTTAGAAGCTACCCTCATGCCAGGTTCCCTGATCATGAGGACTTACTAAGACATCCTCTACTCGACGATCACCTTTCGAGGCAAGGCAACAGTGAGGCGTACCCTAGGGGTGGTGTGTGATTTGTGTGTTGTTTTCATTTGCATTTATCTTGTCCATGTTATGAGTGAGCTACGCGTTTGTTTTTATTTAATCATTCAGTCTTGCATGCATTTATTTAGCAGTTAAAAATTGCAGAAAGATAAAGTTCTAAACTATTACAAAAGGCGCGGGTCCACATCGCCAAAATTTCCAGAACCCGATTTGACAGAAAATAAAGAATTAAAATAAAAGTGCGAGAGATTATGAAATTACACGGCTTTGGGAGAAGTACATGAATATTAAAAGAAAAAGAAATAAATACGTGAATTAAAATTTAAATTAGAAACGAGGGCGTTGGACCCTTTTAACGAAATTAAATTAAATGATTAAATTAATTAAAATTAAAAAGAAAAAGAAATTATTTTTTTAGTTTTTTTGTATTTATGAGAATTTAACGAGATTAATTGAAATTAAATGCTAACCCTAATTCTAATTGTTTTTTTTTTAGTTTATTAAGAAAGTATTAAAATTAAACCTAAATTAACCTAATTATTTACATGCAATTTTAATTTATAAAAATAATAGGAAATATTTAATTATTATGAAAGAAAAGAAAAAAAGGATAAAAAATTATTACAAACCCTAATTCTACCAATTTTAAATTAATTAAGAAAATATTAAGATTTACTCCTAAATTAAAACTAATTAATTAATAAATAATATTTATTTACAAAAATATTGATTAAAGAAATATATTTTAAATTTTGTCTTTTATGATTTTATATTGTTTTTTTATATTTTTTATGAAAAATTAAATCAAAAGAATTAATTGAAAAGAATAATAATTGAAATAAAAAGAATGAAAAAATATTGAAGATTGCAAACCTAGGGGGGGTTCTGTCCCCAAATTGGAAGGCTTGTTAGCATGGCTGGCCCAAAGTTCTCAAGGCCTTATTTGACTTTTTCACATTCCCATGCACCTGGTTGACTAAGGCCCATGATACGCTGCAAGTTGTGCCCCTTGGATTGACCTCAGCCAGCACGTGGAAGGCCTGGATGTTGAGTGTATGGTGTTCCTTAAGAGAGATGCTGCATAGAAATATTAATGGAAAAACAATATTGAAGGGGTGGGGGACCTGGGATCGAACCCAGGTCCTGAAGGTCACCACACACATGCCTAACCAATCAAGCCAAACGCGCATCTTGTATATTAAACAACAAACAATGAATATAAAATAAACAAGGGTTAGTGGGGCCTCCACGCGCGAAAATTTGAATCAACCAGTCATAGCTTGCCACCGAGTCATCGTCCTCCTCGCTTGTTTATTTCCTGAAACACAAAAAAACATTGGCAACGGTTTTGAACCGTTCTAAAAGGCATTATTCCAGAAAATAGCGAATAGGCCACATGGCCTCATAAATTAGGCGCGAGGGTTGGTTTCTCTTCGTCCAAGCATGCTTGTTTCAATGTTCCAGGTCTCGAGTGCTAATTTTTCCTTAAATGGAAAACCCCAATTCACAGCTTGGGAAACCCTAATATCCAACAATGGTGAAATCGCATAGAATGCACAAAAACACAATTAAATTACACAGTTAGCATCAGAATCCATTAATTAGTAATAATCCATAAGAAAAATGCAATGAATGTGCTTGAAAATCATAATACGATTATGCATATTATATGAAAAAGTTTGACTTCTGGATACCGATTCAAGGGGTTAGGGACGTGGAAACCTATTCAGGCACGTTGCTTAAGGTCTCAGAAAGGTGATGAGATGATTATCTCAGCTTGAATCGCCCTCTATCCCTGTTTTCAGTTTTCAATTTTCAAGCAAAAAACTCAAGTGTCCTTTTTGGTCTATGGCGCAGCTTTTTGGTCATGGGCACGAGGGTTAGCATTAGTATGTATAGGTGAATGATTTAGGTTAAGAACTTGATCAAAAATCCATGCATTGATGTGAAAAAATATTTGATTTGCAAGCCATTATTTTCAAATCTTTTTCAAGCATATTTGGTCTCAATCATATCCAATCATCATAATTCCTTCCATATTTGATTGTACACGAAATATTGAGATTACTTTATGCACAAAAAGATTTAGAAAATTAGGTTTAGTATTTTTCATGTATTTTATTTAATTAAATGAATTATTAATAATAAAAAATCCAAATAAATAAATAACAAATGATAAAAACTTCCCTTTGGGCCAAATGGTCGTGCACATGCCTTGGATGATGAATTGTGGAAGAAAAAGAGGCCCATTAGCAATTTTAGGTCATTTGAAGCAATGTTGACTTTTCAAAATATCCAAACATTTCCCAACTTCCACAAGGCATAACTTGCTCAATTTTTAAGCTTTGCTCATGTTCTTGGACATTTTGGAAATGTCCTTGAGTCCTCTAACCAATTTCTTTGGTCCCATGTCATTTTGATTTACCAATCTCAAGTTATGGCCTTTGACTTAAAGTCCATTTTTGTTGACTTTTGAAAATGACCTATAATGTTGAAATTGATAACTTCTTGTGAGAGCATTTCTTGGACTTGAAGTATGAAGAGGAGTTGTAGGAAATGTCTTTATCTTCAAAATGAGCTTTGGATGGAATTTTTTTGATAATCCATGTGAAAGTTATGCCCTGGTCAATTTACAGTTGACTTTTTCAGCTGTCCAAATAAGGAAACTTTTGCATCTTGATGATTTTTGAACCAAGCTTTGAGAATCATGATCAAGCATTGATAAAATGATGTTTGTGGCTTCAAAATGAGATGTTGACCAAAAATTTGGAATTTTGACTGTCAAATGACCATTTTGCCCCTACAGTTGACTGTAGTGCAATTAGGGTTTTTGACTGTGCAATTTTGTGCTGTAAGTATTGAAACTTGGTATGAGGATGTTTGACCATGTTTGTAGGCATGTGAGACTTTATTGGACCCTTGGAAACTTCATTTTCTTGATCAGAACAAAAACCATAATTTTGACTGTTTAGGAGGCCCTTGAACTGTGCAACCCTTGGGAAATTTTGAAGCATGACTTGGCAATTTCTTGAAGAATATGGGAGGGCAAATTTTGGGGTACAACACAATGGTATAGGTTTTAAGGCCTGATTTTACCATATGTGTGAACCCCTAAATTCAAGCTTCTGAAACCCTAAAATGCTTTAATGGCAACTTTGGATACAGGCGTTCTTAGTTCAATCAAATGGCACCAATAGCTTCAGGATGTTCATGTTAGTATAAATCAAACATTAAAAGTCATGAATCATGCATGGAATTCAAAATACGATTATGAATAATTTGGAAAAGAAAGCAGTTTTGTTCTACCAATTCTCTGCACGTGGAGGCTTGGTTTCAATTGGAATCGTTTCCTGGAGGTGTCAGGAGTGTATTGGAACGACTTTTTGGCTTTGAAACGTGCAGTAGCTATGAAAACAGTTTCAAGGTTTTTTGTGAAAAAATGCAAGTTTTTCTTTGATTCCTGCGCAGCTTCTTCTATCCAGGGCATTAGGTTTTGATTGTGCTTATGTATGTGAGTAGAATTAGGTTAACAACCAGCCCAAAATCCATTGATTTAATGCTTTTGAATATTTGATTTTGTCAAATTTTTCCAATCTTTTTTTTTTCATGCTAATTATGCCAATTATGGAAGATTCTTTCCCTTTTGAATGGTGCACGAAATATTGAGCACATAATGGATGAAATCTCTGCACAAAAAGATTTGAAATGTATTATTTGCTATTTTTTCATATTTAATTTTAATTAAGTGAATTAATAATAATAAAAATTCAAATAATTAATAAAAAATGATAAAATAACTCCCTTGGAGGTCAATGGGTCGTGCATAGCCTTTGCGTGATGATTCATGGAAGAAATTGTGGCCCATTAGCATTTTTGAAGCCTTTTGTGCAAAGTTGACTTTTCAAAATTCCCAAAAATTTCCCAACTTCCACAAGGCATATCTTGCTCAATTTTTAAGCTTTGATCATGTTCTTGGACATTTTGGAAAGGTCTTGAAGTCCTCTAACCAATGTTTTTGGTCCCATGTCATTTTCATTTACCAATCTCAAGTTATGGTCTTTGACTTGAAGTGCCTTTTTGTTGACTTTTGAAAATGACCTATAATGTTGAGATTGATAACTTTTTGTGAGAGCATTTCTTGGACTTGAAGTGTGAATATGAGTTGTAGGAAATGTCATTCTCTTCAAAATGAGCTTTGGATGGAATTTTTATGATAAACCATGTGGAAGTTATGCCTTGGTCAATTTGCAGTTGACTTTTTCAACTGTCCAAAAATAGAAACTTTTGCATCTTGAGCCTTTTTGAGCCATGCCTTGAGAATCATGATCAAGAATTGATCAAATGATGTTTGTGGCTTCAAAATAAGATGTTGACCAAAAATTTTGACTTTTGACTGTCAAATGACCATTTTGCCCCTACAGTTGACTGTAAGGCAATTAGGGTTTTTGACTGTGCAATTTGATGCTGTGAGTCTTGAAACTTAACATATGAATGTTTGACAATGTATGTAGGCATGTGGGACTTGTTTGGACCCTTGGAAACTTCAATTTCTTTGCCAGCACCAAAACCCTAATTTTTGACTGTTAGGAAGTGTGATCGGTGGATCTGGAACTGACTGTTCAACGCTGGTTCGCGAAATGTCGCGGAAGCAAGAGTCGCCACCGTCTTTTATTTTCTCCAAATGGAAAGGACAAAAGCACAGAAAAATTCCTTAAAGAGATTGCTCTCGGTTCGGGAGGTAGGTTATAGAAAGGGAAGGTGTTAGCACCCTTTCTATCCATGGTTATCCACGGGCTCTTAGATACTTGCTCATTTGTGTTTTCAAAAATGGTTTGTTTGCTTTTCAACTGTGGGTTTTAAAAAGTTTCTTTGAAAATTCCAGTTCGACTCTTATATCGGTCCTCAAGAGTGTTTGAAAAATTGCTTTCGAAAGCTTTTTGAAAATGTGTTGGTGTGAAAAGTATTTTTGAATTTTTGTTTGAAATTAGAGCAAGTATCTAGAGTCGTCTACCTACCCTAAGGAATTCGTCTGTGTAGATGTCCTTTAAAGTAGTGCCATCCCACCATTGAGAGGTAGGTAGCACCACCATTGGAGGTGTTCGGGTCAATTCGAGGTTCGGGACATGGTGATCACCAGAGCAATGGGAAGACACCTTAGAAGCTACCCTCATGCCAGGTTCCCGGATCATGAGGGCTTACTAAGACATCCTCTACTCGACGATCACCTTTCGAAGGCAAGGCAACAGTGAGGCGTACCCTAGGGGTGGTGTGTGCGATTCGTGTGTCGTTTTCATTTGCATTTATCTTGTCATGTTATTGGTGTTCTACGCTTGTTTTTATTTTAGTCATTCATTCTTGCATGCTTTGTTTAATAGTTAAAAGTTGCGAGGAAAAGTAAATTCTAAGCTATTACAACTGGCGCGGGTCCACATCGCCAAAATTAACCAGGACCCGATTTGACGGAAAATAAAGAAATTAAAAGAATTAAAAAGTGCGAAAAGTAATTACAAGGCTTCGGGAGAGGTACACAGTTATTTAAATGACATAAAATAAATATGCGAATAAATAAGAAATTAAGAACGAGATGAGGGCGTTGGACCCTTTTGCAAAATATTAAAATTAATAAGGAATCAAGATTCAAATTAAGAAAAGAAATTGTTTTTGTATTTTTTTGTATTTTTAGGTATTTTAGGGTTTAATAGAAACAAGAGAATTAATTAAAGTTAAAATAAAATGCTAAACCTAATTCTAACTATTTTTTAAGTTATTAAGAAAAATATTGAAGTTTTAACCTAATTTAAACCTAAGTTATTTTCATGCAAATTTAATTATAAAAATAAATAAAATAAACAAATAATACTATTGTGAAAAAAAGAAAAATTAAAAGGAATAAAACAATTTAAACCTAGTTCTATATTTTTAGATTTTTATTATGAAAAGAATTAACATTAACACCCTAATTTAAATTAATTTATTTACATGCAATTTGTTTATGAAAATAATTAAAATAAAGTATTTATTATATTTTTTATCTTTTCTGATTTTTTTGTGTATTTTTATATTTTGTAAAAAATAATTAATTAAAGCAAAACAATAAAGCAAACAAAATAATAGTTGAAAATAAAATATAAGAAAATTATAGAAAATTGCAAACCAGGGGGGGGGGGGGGTTCAGGCCCCAATATGGAGGTTTTGGCCTTAGCAATCTGGCCCATTTGACTTTGGCCTTATTGACTTTTTTATTCACATGCTAGCATGTTGACTCAAGCCTATAGCGTTCATCAATTTTCAGCCTTTAATCTGATCTCCAGGGACACGTGGATAGCTGGATCTTGAGGTGTATGGTGCGTCTGCAGTCTGGAAGCGCATAGGAGTTGCTAATGAAAAATAATATTGGAATATGTAAGACCTGGGGCTCGAACCCAGGTCATGGATATTGCCAATGCTTTCTCCAACCAACTGTGCCAACTAACGCATTTGATATATAAATAAACAACAATTAATAAAAAGGAAAACGTGGGTTAGTGTTTGGAAACGCGCGCGAATTTCAAACCAGCGTATCACTTGTTGCCACGACTCCATCTTCTTCATGTTCCTGAAAACAAAAACATGAGGCAACGGTTTTTTATGCGTTGTTTTAGGCATGCTATTAGAAAATAGCGATTAGGTCTCAAGCATTCATAAATTGGGCGCGATAGTTGCGTCTTCTTCGTCCAGACGCGATGAGTTGGATGGTGGTGGTCTCAAGGGATAATTTTGCCTCGTTTCAAAAGCCCCAAATTAAGGTCCTGTAAACCCTAGAATTCAAGCATGGTGAAATCGTGTATACAACATAAAAACGCAATTAAATGCATTGGTTAGTTTCAGGACAAGATAATGAACATGAATCCATGAATAAAATGCTGTAAAAATGCTTAAATCATGATGCACGATTATGAGTTTTTCTCTGTACAGTTCATATCCGTTTTACCAATTCTTGGCGTTTTGATGGTCGTTTCTGATTGTAATGTGATCAGTAGACCTTGAGGAAGCTATTGAAACAAGTTTCATGCCTTGAATCCACCTAAAAAGGGTTTTTCAGATTTGAGTTTTTAGAGAATTTTTCCAAGTTTGTCAATGGCTTTCTTGCGCAGTTTTTAGTCTAGCATGATTAGGTTTATGATCAGGCATTTGTACTGAGTCAATTAGGTCAAGAAAATCCAATCAAATCCATGGCATTCATTGTTTTTGAAAATTTGATTTGTTAAGATTTTTCCATATCTTTTCCATGTGCTTTTGTGTCAATTAGGATCCAATCAAGCCAAATCTTTCCACATTTGCATATGCACGAAATATTGAGTCTAAAACATGTATAAAAAGATTGGTTAGGGTGAGTTAAATATTTTTCATATATTTAAATGATTTAAATGAATTAATATAAATAAAAATTCAAATAAATAAATAAAAAATGAGAAAATACTTCCCTTTGGGCCAAGTGGTCGTGCATATGTCATGGATGATGAATCATGGAAGAAAAATGGGCCCATTAGAAATTTTAGGTCATTTGAACCAATGTTGACTTTTCAAAATATCCAAAAATTTCCCAACTTCCACAAGGCATAACTTGCTCAATTGTTAAGATTTTCTCATGTTCTTGGACATTTTGGAAATTTCTTTGAGTCCTCTAACCAATGTCTTTGGTCCCATGTCATTTTGATTTACCAATCTCAAGTTATGGCCTTTGACTTAAAGTCCCTTTTTGTGGACTTTTGAAAATGACCTATAATGTTGAAATTGATAACTTTTTGTGAGAGCATTTCTTGGACTTGAAGTATGAAGATGAGTTGTAGGAAATGTCTTTCTCTTCAAAATGAGCTTTGGATGGAATTTTTCTGATAATCCATGTGAAAGTTATGCCCTGGTCAATTTCAGTTGACTTTTTCAGCTGTCCAAATAAGGAAACTTTTGCATCTTGATGATTTCTAAGCCAAATTTTGAGAACCATGATCAAGCATTGATCAAATGATTTTTGTGGCTTCAAAATGATATGTTGACCAAAAATTTGAACTTTTGACTGTCAAATGACCATTTTGCCCCTACAGTTGACTGTAGTGCAATTAGGGTTTTTGACTGTGCAATTTTGAGCTGAATGCCTTGAAACTTGATATGAGGATGCTTGACCATATTTGTAGGCATGTGAGACTTGATTGGGCCTTTGAAAACTTCATTTCTTAATCAGACTCAAAACCCTGGTTTTGACTGTATAGGAGACCTTTGCACTGTGCAACCCTTGGGGAATTTTGCAGCTTGGCTTGGCAATTTCTTGAAGAATATGGGAGGGCAAATTTTGGGGTACAACAGTTGCCCCTGTTCAATCTTCTTAGACCTGAGGATGCAGATTGGCTGACGTGCCTTTCGTAATCCGAAGGGTAGAAGATGATTGGACACTAGAGTGCCCAGAAATTTGCGCTCACATAGTGGCAGTGTGGTGGGAATGGGCTTATAGATGCCATTTATAGGTTGCTGGATAGGATGATGGGCTTATAGATGCCATCTGGATGTTGATCGCGTAAGAGATTCCTTGGCGAGAACCTGCATACCTGCAAAACAGAAAATGAGTACCTGACATGTTGCAGGAGCTGATTTTTAGATGCTTGGCATAGATATTGTAACACCCTCTAAAACCCCGCATATAATTTTCGCAAATATTAAAAATTATCAACTCAGAGTACATGTAATAATCGAGGAATGCTACAATTCTCTTTTAATAAAATAAATTCCTGTCATGCATAATTTTAGTGGTAACTCATACATGTCTACACAGCGGAATAATTTATTTAATAAAATCAAGTTATAATATTTTCAATCATCAGGGGTTAACACCTGGAAAAGTCAACGTCATATTATAACAATTAAAAGAAAATCAACGAGTCTGACTAAAGCAGCTCGACAACCAAACGTTCCCGGAGTTACAACTATCAGAGCATGACCCGGACATACTAAAACAAAACTAAACTAGACACGATAAGCCTTCGCCAAGCACCTGAGCGAAGCTCCTCAATCTGAAATATACAACAGTAAGGGTGAGCTTCTCAAATATACATTTGGTTATACATTCATAACAATCAATTCACGAAATCATAAGCATCACCCAATAATTAGCATATTCCATAATTTACACAACCTTTACAATTCCTATATCCATGACATATTGCCTTTCATATTTGCAAATATTCATCAAACATCATCAACCATTTATCAATCACACGTGCATACAAACAATCAAATATAACATTGGAAAAATCATCCATTCATGTTATATTCAAGTTAATGCAACACACCCATGCATGTGGTACCACTTCACCGCCCCATTAAATCTCGGGTCACGGATAACTCACCGTTCCATTATATCGCGGACACGGCTACCACCTCAACGTTCCATTAAATCGCGGACACGTATATTGGCCACCATGTTAATTCCACACAATGGGAATTAACAAATGCAACATGATATGTAAGTATGTAACACTCAGCATACTATGAACATCGATCGACATATCATGCACATCAACAATATCAAACATAACATGATATGAAATAGCATGTAACCACTCAGCATACTATTTAAACATCAATCATATCAAGTTACGAATAGCATGTAATCACTCAGCATACTATTCAAACATCAACCAATCACATCAATTATATCATAATTCATGCTCGATAACATATCTAAAAGCATGGCAATAAAAATCCAACATCAAAACACTGAAACCAAAAATTCAGAAAATCATCACAGCAGAGCAACACGGGTACCCGTGTTGTGCAACACGGCCCGTGTTGTGCAGCACGTCCAGAAAAAAACGCACATTTTATTTTTATCAGTACAGGGGATCTGACACGGGTACCCGTGTTGTGCAACACGGCCCGTGTCGTGCAACCAGAAGCACACCCTCTTCCAACACAGAAGAGCAACACGGGCACCCGTGTTGTGCAACACGGCCCGTGTTGCTGAGCGCGTACAGGATTTTCCTGAACCTGCAGCAGCTCAGAACAGCAGTCCAAACGCGGGAAAACGTCCGCCAAAACGCGCATTTCAGTACCTAACGCATCGAGTTTGTACAATTCACAACAACACCACAATATCCAAGTTACCAACAATTGTTATAATAACCTTAATCGGGGATTAACCGTCCTTTTGGGAATTCTACTGACACTGAGGTTATCCCTACAACTTCCAAGGTAAATTCACGATCATGATATATACTCCCAATTCCTCATTTGGGACCTAAAACTCTTAATCGATTCATAAAAATTGGGAACCTAACCCTTTTCTAACAAGGTTCAGTCTTACGGCTATCGATCCCTAGAAACATCTAACAATTGGGGTTTTCCTACAATTACCCGAATCAACCGTACATAAACCCATAAACAAAGGTAAATCGAGTTATAGCCCCCCTTACCTTATCAATTAGCAGCTTTGAGTTCTTGAGCGATGTTCTTCGTTCTCCGTTCTTCAGAGCTCTATTTTCCCAAATTCCAACTTCTGTTCTTACGTGAAAACCAAAAATGAGAAAATGGCCTAAGTCCCAAACATAACTTTATTTCTCTGCACCCCCACTCTTTACTAACAACATCTAAGCCCAATAACATAAAAATCCCAATATTCCTTATTTCTTTTATTTTCCTCAAATATTCCAAAATAAATAATTCCTTTTTATTTTATTAATCCTAATAAAATAAATTTCAAAATTTAAATAAATTAATTTAATTGAAAACGGGGTGTTACAACTCTCCCCCACTAAAAGAGTTTTCGTCCTCGAAAACATACCTTAGACGAACAGCTCCGGATAAGCCTCTTTCATCTGGCTCTCCAGCTCCCAAGTGATATTTCCATCTGCTGGACCTCCCCAAGCAACCTTCACTAATGCTATCTCTTTACCTCTTAACTGTTTCACTTCCCGATCTTCTATCCTCATAGGCAATGTTTCTACTGTCAGGTTATCTCTCACCTGTACATCATCTATTTGGATTACATGAGATGGGTCTGGAATGTATCTCCTCAGCTGAGAAACATGAAAAACATCGTGCAAATTCGCAAGTCTCGGAGGTAAAGCAATACGATAAGCAACTTCTCCAACTCTTTCCGTAATCTGAAACGGACCAATAAAACGCGGAGTCAACTTCTTAGATTTCAACGCTCGACCAATACCCGTCATCGGAGTAACTCTCATAAACACATGATCTCCAGCACTGAATTCTAAATTCTTTCTCCTCTTATCATGATAACTTTTCTGACGACTCTGAGAAGCTCTCATCTTCTCTTGAATCAATTTGATCTTTTCGGTAGTCTGCTGAACAATCTCTGGCCCAACTACCGAACTCTCTCCAGATTCATACCAACACAAAGGTGTTCTACACCGTCTACCATACAATGCCTCAAACGGAGCCATATCAATACTTGAATGGTAACTATTGTTATAAGTAAATTCAATCAATGGCAAATAGCTATCCCAAGCTCCACCCTGCTCTAAAACACAAGCACGCAATAAATCTTCTAATGATTGAATCGTCCTCTCCGTCTGTCCATCAGTCTGAGGATGGTAAGCTGAACTCAACCTCAATTTAGTACCCAAAGCCTTCTGCAATCCTTCCCAAAATTTCGAAGTGAATCTCGGATCTCTATCCGACACAATACTAGAAGGAACTCCATGCAAACTCACTATTTTCTCAATATATAACTGCGCCAATCTCTCCATTGAGTAGTCCATTCGCACCGGTATAAAATGAGCAGACTTAGTCAACCTATCCACAACGACCCATATCGCTTCACAATTCATAGGAGTCCTCGGCAACCCAGATACGAAATCCATAGAAATACTATCCCACTTCCATTCTGGAATAAACATTGGTTGCATAAATCCAGACGGCTTCTGATGCTCAATCTTCGATTTCTGACAGATTAAACATGCATACACAAATTCAGCTATTTCCTTTTTCATTCCCGGCCACCAAAACAATTTCTTCAAATCATGATACATTTTCGTGGCACCCGGATGAATACTCATCCCACTGCGATGTCCTTCCTCTAATATACTCTTCTTGATTTCTGCAACATCCGGAACACAAACTCTATCGCCAAATCTCATAACATCATTTTCATCAATTCTAAACTCGCCACCTTGACCTTGGTTGATCAATGTCAATTTATCAACTAGATTAACATCAGATTTTTGCCCGATCCTGATCTCTTCTAGAATACCACTAGTAAGTTTCAACATACCCAAACGAACACACTTCGGAGTACTTTCACAAACCAAACTCAAATCTCGGAATTGCTCAATTAAATCCAATTCACGAACCATCATCATAGACATATGCAAGGACTTCCTGCTCAAAGCGTCTGCAACCACATTTGCCTTACCAGGATGGTAATTCAAACCAAAATCATAATCTTTGAGAAACTCCAACCACCTTATTTGCCTCATATTGAGCTCTTTCTGATCGAAAAGATACTTCAAACTCTTATGATCACTATACACTTCAAATCTCGAACCATACAGATAATGTCTCCACAATTTCAAGACAAACACAACTGCTGCCAACTCTAAGTCATGAGTAGGATAGTTCCTTTCATGAACCTTCAACTGTCTCGAAGCATACGCAACTACCTGTTGATTCTGCATTAAAACACCACCTAAACCCAACAGAGATGCATCACAATAAACCACAAAAGATTCCACCGGATTCGGCAAAATCAGAATAGGAGCACTAGTCAATCTCCGTTTCAATTCTTGGAAACCTTTCTCACAATCAGAATCCCAAATAAACGCTTGTCCTTTACGAGTCAACTTCGTCAACGGCAATGCTAACTTTGAGAATCCTTCGATAAATTTTCTGTAATAACCTGCAAGACCAAGAAAACTTCTGATTTCCGAAACAGTCTTCGGCGCTTCCCACTGAGATACCGCTTCTACTTTCGTAGGATCCACTGCAATACCATTCTTAGAAATCACATGTCCAAGAAAACTAACTTCATTCAGCCAGAACTCACATTTGGACAACTTTGCATACAACTTCTTATCTTTCAACAACTCTAACACAATTCTGAGATGTTCCGCATGCTCTTCGTCATTCTTGGAATAAATCAGAATGTCATCAATAAAAACCACAACAAACTTATCCAGATACGGATGAAAAATCCTGTTCATATATTCCATGAAAACACCAGGTGCATTAGTAACTCCGAACGGCATAACAGAATATTCATAATGCCCATACCTCGTTCGAAAAGCAGTCTTCTGAATATCTTTCGCTTTCACACGAATCTGATGATATCCAGATCTCAAATCAATCTTACTGAATACACTGGCTCCAATTAACTGATCCATTAAATCATCAATCCTCGGTAACAGATACCGATTCTTAATGGTTACCTTGTTCAATTGCCTGTAATCAACACACAGTCTCATAGAACCTTCTTTCTTCTTAACCAACAATACCGGAGCACCCCAAGGCGAAACACTTGGACGAATAAACTTCTTCTCCAGTAAATCTTCCAACTGACTCTTCAATTCAGCCAATTCAGACGCAGACATACGATATGGCGCCATCGACACCGGTCTCGTACCAGGAATCAAATCTATAGAAAATTCCACTTCTCTCTCAGGAGGTAACTCACCAACATCATCAGGAAAGACTTCTGGAAATTCACACACCACTGGCAATTCCCCACTCCTGACCTTTCCTGTTGCATCTAACGAAGCAAGTAACATAAACACATTAGCACCGTCTTCCATTGCTTCTTGTACCTGCCTAGCAGTCATAGTCAAATTCTCGACACCAACTGCTTCTGGGAAAATCACCGTCTTAGCAAAGCAGTTCAGATGAACCCGGTTAAATTCCAACCAGTTCATCCCAAGGATAATATCAATTTGTTCAAGCGGTAGGCACACTAAATCCATACCGAAACCTCTACCAAAAATCTCAATAGGACAATTCCTACATACAAGCGAAGTCGTCACTGAACCCGATGCAGGAGTATCAACAACCATGCTACCTCGCATACCAGATATGTCCAGTTTCAACCTCTCAGCACAATCCAAAGAAATGAAAGAATGAGTTGCACCAGTATCAATAATTGCAACTAAAGGTGTGCCATGAATAAAACACGTACCTTTAATCAATCGATCCTCTGGGGTAGTCTCAGATCCAGACAAAGCAAACACTTTTCCACCTGACTGATCCTTCCTAGGCTTAGGACACTGCGGACGAATGTGACCTTCTTCGCCACAATTGTAACAAGTAACAGACTTCCCTTTGCAATCAATAGACAAATGACCAGCCCTTCCACATTTATAGCACTTCTTCTCATCACTCTTGCAATCTCGAATGTGATGACCAGACTCACCACACTTGTAGCATCTGATAGGAGCCTTAGAATCTCCCCCACTAGGCCTTTTCCAACTGCCTGATCTCTGGTTATCTCTACCATATGGCTTGCCACGGTCCATATGTTGCTTTCCCCTTTTATCAACAGCCCCACGAGAGTGAGACGACCTATTCTTGGTAATATCTTCTTCCAAGATCCTGCTACAATCCACCAGATCAGAAAATCTACGAATACGCTGGTACCTGATTCCCTGCTTAATCTCATCTCGGAGACCATTCTCAAATTTGATACATTTAGAGAATTCTCCAGCCTCATCATTGTTGTAGTGTGCATAATACTTTGCCAGCTCAGTGAACTTAGTAGCATACTCACTAACAGTCAGATTGCCCTGCTTAAGCTCCAAAAATTCAATTTCCTTTCTTCCCCGAACATCTTCAGGAAAGTACCTCCTCAGAAAAGCCCTTCTGAAGTTAGCCCAAGTCAGTGCCTCTCCATCCTGAACCATTTCAGTCCTTGTGGCAACCCACCAGTTGTCGGCCTCTTCTGCCAACATATGCGTACCATATCTGACTTTTAGATCTTCAGCACAGTCAATCACACGGAAAATCCTTTCGATTTCCTTCAGCCACTTCTGAGCACCTTCAGGGTCATGTGTACCTTTGAACAATGGAGGATTGTTCCTTTGGAAATTTCCCAATTGCCTATCAGCACCAATCACGCCTCCAGTTGGGTTTCCAGCAAGTACACCAGCTAACATCCCCAAAGCCTCAGCGAGTGCAGCATCATTTCTTCCATTACCTCTTCCAGCCATATTCCTGAGAATTAAAACATACTCCACATCAGAATACAGTATCGACAGTGTTACCTTGCACTAGTCGCATACGAAAAGGAATGACTGACTCAAGACTCTGGTCACAACGACCGACTATGCTCTGATACCACTATTGTAACACCCTCTAAAACCCCGCATATAATTTTCGCAAATATTAAAAATTATCAACTCAGAGTACATGTAATAATCGAGGAATGCTACAATTCTCTTTTAATAAAATAAATTCCTGTCATGCATAATTTTAGTGGTAACTCATACATGTCTACACAGCGGAATAATTTATTTAATAAAATCAAGTTATAATATTTTCAATCATCAGGGATTAACACCTGGAAAAGTCAACGTCATATTATAACAATTAAAAGAAAATCAACGAGTCTGACTAAAGCAGCTCGACAACCAAACGTTCCCGGAGTTACAACTATCAGAGCATGACCCGGACATACTAAAACGAAACTAAACTAGACACGATAAGCCTTCGCCAAGCACCTGAGCGAAGCTCCTCAATCTGAAATATACAACAGTAAGGGTGAGCTTCTCAAATATACATTTGGTTATACATTCATAACAATCAATTCACGAAATCATAAGCATCACCCAATAATTAGCATATTCCATAATTTACACAACCTTTACAATTCCTATATCCATGACATATTGCCTTTCATATTTGCAAATATTCATCAAACATCATCAACCATTTATCAATCACACGTGCATACAAACAATCAAATATAACATTGGAAAAATCATCCATTCATGTTATATTCAAGTTAATGCAACACACCCATGCATGTGGTACCACTTCACCGCCCCATTAAATCTCGGGTCACGGATAACTCACCGTTCCATTATATCGCGGACACGGCTACCACCTCAACGTTCCATTAAATCGCGGACACGTATATTGGCCACCATGTTAATTCCACACAATGGGAATTAACAAATGCAACATGATATGTAAGTATGTAACACTCAGCATACTATGAACATCGATCGACATATCATGCACATCAACAATATCAAACATAACATGATATGAAATAGCATGTAACCACTCAGCATACTATTTAAACATCAATCATATCAAGTTACGAATAGCATGTAATCACTCAGCATACTATTCAAACATCAACCAATCACATCAATTATATCATAATTCATGCTCGATAACATATCTAAAAGCATGGCAATAAAAATCCAACATCAAAACACTGAAACCAAAAATTCAGAAAATCATCACAGCAGAGCAACACGGGTACCCGTGTTGTGCAACACGGCCCGTGTTGTGCAGCACGTCCAGAAAAAAACGCACATTTTATTTTTATCAGTACAGGGGATCTGACACGGGTACCCGTGTTGTGCAACACGGCCCGTGTCGTGCAACCAGAAGCACACCCTCTTCCAACACAGAAGAGCAACACGGGCACCCGTGTTGTGCAACACGGCCCGTGTTGCTGAGCGCGTACAGGATTTTCCTGAACCTGCAGCAGCTCAGAACAGCAGTCCAAACGCGGGAAAACGTCCGCCAAAACGCGCATTTCAGTACCTAACGCATCGAGTTTGTACAATTCACAACAACACCACAATATCCAAGTTACCAACAATTGTTATAATAACCTTAATCGGGGATTAACCGTCCTTTTGGGAATTCTACTGACACTGAGGTTATCCCTACAACTTCCAAGGTAAATTCACGATCATGATATATACTCCCAATTCCTCATTTGGGACCTAAAACTCTTAATCGATTCATAAAAATTGGGAACCTAACCCTTTTCTAACAAGGTTCAGTCTTACGGCTATCGATCCCTAGAAACATCTAACAATTGGGGTTTTCCTACAATTACCCGAATCAACCGTACATAAACCCATAAACAAAGGTAAATCGAGTTATAGCCCCCCTTACCTTATCAATTAGCAGCTTTGAGTTCTTGAGCGATGTTCTTCGTTCTCCGTTCTTCAGAGCTCTATTTTCCCAAATTCCAACTTCTGTTCTTACGTGAAAACCAAAAATGAGAAAATGGCCTAAGTCCCAAACATAACTTTATTTCTCTGCACCCCCACTCTTTACTAACAACATCTAAGCCCAATAACATAAAAATCCCAATATTCCTTATTTCTTTTATTTTCCTCAAATATTCCAAAATAAATAATTCCTTTTTATTTTATTAATCCTAATAAAATAAATTTCCAAATTTAAATAAATTAATTTAATTGAAAACGGGGTGTTACAGATATGTCCTGACTGGTTACAGGAGTTGAGTCTGGAGCTTCAAACGGCGATGAATGAACCAGGGATGGTTACTGCCTTAGCATGAATGGTAAGAGAACCTTGGGCGACTTTAACTTCAACAACGCTCATTGAGACAAATCTTGGGTGTCTTCTACTGGGATAAGAATCAGGGAGGTCTTAGGGTCGATCTGACTGAACCAGAGAAGGCCTTTGACTGGATAAGCATCAGGAAAATCTTAGGGTCGATTTAACTGAACCGGACAAGGTCTTGGAATATCTTCAACTGGATAAGCATCAGGGAGATCTTAGGGTCGATCTGACTGAACCAGAGAAGGCCTTTGACTGGATAAGCATCAGGAAAATCTTAGGGTCGATTTAACTGAACCGGACAAGGTCTTGGAATATCTTCAACTGGATAAGCATCAGGGAGATCTTAGGGTCGATCTGACTGAACCAGAGAAGGCCTTTGACTGGATAAGCATCAGGAAAATCTTAGGGTCGATTTAACTGAATCGGACAAGGTCTTGGAATATCTTCAACTGGATAAGCATCAGGGAGATCTTAGGGTCGATCTGACTGAACCAGAGAAGGCCTTTGACTGGATAAGCATCAGGAAAATCTTAGGGTCGATTTAACTGAACCAGGCTAGGTCTTGGAATGTGATTGAGAATTTAACTGCATCTTTCCTGAAAGGTAGAGGTCAGTCATATGTTATGCATGATATGAACCAAGCAATGATGTTCTCAACATAAATGAGATTTGTATGATATGATGCATCTATGCATGCTATAATGATGTATGTGATGTTTTATGGATGTATGTTTTCGTCTAGGAAAGTAAATCCTTGACGGGTGCCGGGAAATCACTCCTGGGCTGACGTTGAAGAATAAGCTTTTACTTCCGCTGGGGATGACAGTTGCAAGAATACCGGTAGGAGAAGATAACTCCGTTGGGGACTAAACTTGGCGAATGAATAATTCTGCGGGGAGAAAAGATACTCTAGCGACCATGCTGGGAAGCATTACTCTGTGGGAAGAGGGATGCCTTGCTGAGTGTAGATAATAATTTGCTGGGGATACCCTTGTTGTATAGGAAGTGTTGATGGACTTCGCTGGGGTAAGAAGACTTCGTCGAGGACGCTCTTTCCGTGGTTTTTGGCTGAGGATAACCCAGTTATATCCTGTTAAGGGAATAACTTCTTTAAATAAAGCCGGGCGACGCGTTCGTGTTCTGCGGGGGGATAAGCTTCCAGAATCTACTGGGGATAAGCTTATTGCTTGGGGAGATAAATTCCAACTTTCCTGGGGAATCATATTGGACTCTCCTGGGGAAGTTTTGATATGCTGGGGAAGTGATTCCTTTGAATATTGATATACCGCCGGGGAACAATCTTTAGACCAAGACTGTCGGGGATTCTTGTTAAGAGTATATGCATACTGCTGGGGGAGTATTGAGATCTGCTGGAGGATACTCAATTTCCTTGAGATTTATCAACTCTGCTTGGAGAAGAATGTATTGACCTGCTGACTCTCTGGGGAATTTAAGATGTACTGGTCATGTTCTTTAGCTGAACCTACCTTGATACCTTGGAGGATAGAACAATTGGACTGCTCAGACAAATCTTTATTGCCCCTGTTTCTAGTGTCACCTGTAATTAATCCCTTTGTTTCGTATGCAAATATTTATGAGTTAGCAAACTATTGTCAATGCATATATCACAAATTGAACCTTGGACGTTCTTTGCAAAACAAAACAGAAAAAGAAAACACTTGGCACGTTTAACTGAAAATATATGTTTGTATTGATTTTGAATGGCCTGTGAATAGGCGTTTTTGTGTACAAGAGGCTGACGTCCTAGTAAGAGGAACGCCACCGAGCAAAAGAGTTTATACAAATTTTGTACAAAAGAAAATAAAACAGCTGTGTGAAATATGAATGATCCCACTGGGTTTCAACTCTGCTATTGCCTTTATAACTCCGAGCGTCTCATCACTTGATGACCTTGGTTGGAGGTGAAGCTGACTGATTGATGCCGTCTGAACTTGATGTAGATACCGGATTCTGGATGCAAAGTGATCCAATGAGACATAGTATTACGCTTTATCCCTAACTTTTGCCTGGACCCCCCTTTCGGGTTTTCGGTCCACCGGGATACCCATTTTTGCCCAAGCCGCCTTTTCAGGTTTTCGACTTGCCGGGTGTACAGATTTTTTCATTTCATCCCTTCATTTTGCCCGAACCCTTTTGGTTCGACGGGAAGCCCTAATTTTTGCCTAGGCATGTCAGCCTAGCGGGTCTTTTTTCATGCGTAGTATTTTTTAACTATGTCTGCATTGGCGGGGTGAGGAAGGTCGTCACCATCCATATTGGTTAATATCATGGCTCCTCCTGAGAACACATGCTTAACTACAAATGGCCCTTCGTACGTAGGGGTCCATTTGCCCCTTGGATCACTCTGAGGAAGGATGATTCTCTTGATCACCAGATCCCCGACTTGATATTCCTGTGGTCTGACCTTTTTGTTAAATGCCCTGATCATTCGTTTTTGGTACGTCTGACCATGACAGATATCCGCAAGTCTCTTTTCGTCAATGAGGTTGAGTTGATCAAGTCGTTTCTGGATCCAATCATCTTCGTTCAGATTTGCATCCTTCATTATCCGGAGAGAGGGTATTTGCACTTCGATCGGCAAGACTGCCTCCATGCCATAAACCAGAGAGAAAGGAGTTGCCCCGGTTGACGTCCTAGCTGAGGTACGGTACCCATGTAGAGCGAACGGTAACATCTCGTGCCAATCTTTATAAGTCGCTGTCATCTTCTGCACGATTTTCTTGATGTTCTTATTTGCTGCTTCTACAGCCCCATTCATCTTCGGTCTGTAAGGAGAAGAATTGTGGTGTTGTATCTTGAACTGCTCGCAGAGCTCAGCGATCATCTTATTGTTCAGATTGGTGCCGTTGTCTGTAATTATTCGTTCAGGGACGCCGTACCGACAGATCAGGTTGTGCCGAATGAACCGTGCCACAACAGTCTTGGTTACCGTAGCATAGGAAGCTGCCTCAACCCACTTCGTGAAGTAATCAATCGCCACTAGGATGAAGCGATGCCCATTGGATGCCGTGGGTTTAATCTCGCCGATCATGTCTATGCCCCACATTGCAAACGGCCAAGGTGCAGTCAGAACATTCAGGGGAACCGGAGGAACATGCACCTTGTCTGCATAAATCTGGCATTTGTGGCATGTCCTGGAATGTTGGTAACAGTCAGCTTCCATTGTGGACCAGTAATATCCTGCCCGTAGGATTTTCTTAGCCATGGTGTGTCCACTGGAATGCGTACCAAAGGTCCCTTCATGTAGCTCTTCCATGATCCTTCCTGCTTCAGTCTTATCCACACAACGCAGTAAGGTTGAATCATGGTTTCGCTTGTACAAGATGCCGTTGCTAAGGAAGAACTTTGCTGCGAACCTTCTCAGGAATTTCTTATCGTTGACAGATGCACCTTCAGGGTATTCCTGAACTTCCATATATCTCTTCACTTCGTGGTACCAAGGCTTCTCAGTCACCAATTCAGTTTCAAGATCACAACAGTATGCCGGTTCGTCCAGTTTCCAGATGATGATCCGGGGAGCCTCATTATCCCATTTGACCTTGAACATTGAAGACATTGTAGCTAACGCGTCCGCTAGCTGATTCTCTTCTCTTGGAAAGTGTTCAAAGGTTATTTCTGTGAAGTGGGGGACCAGGGTCAACACACATTCTCTGTAAGGAATCAAGTTTGGATGTTTCGTATCCCACTCTCCTTTGATCTGATTGATCACAAGAGCGGAATCTCCGAAGACACTTAGAAATTTGATCCTTAAGTCGATCGCAGCTTGGAGACCCATGATACACGCCTCATACTCCGCCATGTTGTTGGTACAGTTGAAACACAGTCGGGCAGTGAGTGGAGTATGAGTACCTTGTGGAGATATGATTATGGCGCCGATGCCGTTTCCCAAAGCATTGGAGGCTCCGTCAAAGTGCATAGACCATCGGGATCCTGGTTCAGGTCCTTCATCCGGTCCAGGTACTTCACAATCAGTCACTATCATGATGCTTTAATCTGGAAACTCGAAGTTCATTGACTGATAATCATCTACAGCTTGATGTGCCAAGTGGTCTGCTAATACACTTCCCTTGATGGCTTTCTGGGTTGTGTACTGAATGTCGTATTCCGTCAAGATCATTTGCCATCTTGCAATTCTCCCAGACAGAGCAGGCTTTTCGAATATGTACTTTATAGGATCCATTTTTGAGATCAACAAGGTAGTGTGAGTCAGCATATACTGTCTCAGCCAGCGAGCAGCCCATACCAAAGCGCAACAAGTTTTCTCAAGCAGTGAGTATCGGGTCTCACAGTCGGTAAACTTTTTGCTAAGGTAATAAATGGCATGCTCTTTTCGGCCAGACTCGTCATGCTGCCCCAGCACACACACCATTGAATTGTCAAGCACTGTCAGGTATAGTATCAGAGGTCTCCCTTCAACCGGTGGCATAAGGATTGGTGGTTCTTGGAGATACTCTTTGATTTTGTCGAAAGCAGCCTGACATTCATCGTTCCAACGTACTACCTGATCTTTCTTCAGCAGCTTGAAGATTGGCTCACAGGTAGCAGTCAGATGTGAGATGAATCGAGCGATGTAATTCAGGCGTCCTAAAAAGCTTCTGACTTCCTTCTCTGTCTTAGGAACTGGCATCTCTTGAATAGCTTTGACCTTAGCAGGGTCCACTTGAATGCCTTTATCACTGACCACGAAGCCTAGCAACTTCCCAGATCTTACCCCAAAGGTGCACTTGTTCGGGTTCAATCTCAGTTTGTACAGTTTCAACCGGTCAAACAACTTCTGCAGATGATCTAAGTGCTCCTCCTCAGTTTGGGACCTTGCGATCATGTCGTCAACATACACCTCTATCTCGTGATGGATCATGTCATGAAATAAGGCGACCATGGCACGTTGGTAGGTTGCCCCAGCGTTCTTCAGCCCGAATGGCATGACCTTGTAACAGAAGGTGCCCCACTGAGTAACAAATGTAGTCTTTTCCATGTCTTCAGGTGCCATCTTAATCTGATTGTATCCTGAAAAGCCATCCATGAAAGAGAACACCTTATGCTGAGCTGTATTATTAACAAGGACATCAATGTGAGGTAAGGGGAAGTCATCCTTGGGGCTGGCCCTGTTCAGATCCCTGTAATCGACACACATTCTGACCTTACCGTCCTTCTTAGGTACCGGCACCACGTTAGCAACCCACTGAGGGTAAGAAGTCACTGCAAGGAACCCAGCATCAAACTGTTTCATAACCTCGGCCTTAATCTTCTCGGACATCTCTGGACGCATCCGACGGACCTTTTGCTTAACTGGAGGGCAGTCTTCCTTAGTTGGCAAGTGATGGACCACAATGTCGGTATCCAACCCTGGCATGTCTTCGTAGGACCAGGCAAAGATCTCCATATAGTCCTGTAACATCTTGGTTAACCGTTGCTTCATGCTGAGCTCTAGGTTGGCACCAATCTTTACCTCTTTCCTGTCTGCCTCAGTACCCAAGTTTATGGTTTCCACTGGCTCTTCATGGGGTTGAATTGCCCTCTCTTCCTGAAGCAACAATCTTGCAAGCTCGCCAGGCACTTCGCAATCATCTTCACCTTCGTCTTCGGCTAAGTTGATCGGATTTTCGAAGTCATAATTGGCAGTAGCAGAGTTGTTATCAGTGAGATCCAGAGTGGATTGAAACCTGTATGAGTGAGTGTGTGTGTGTAAATACAGCTGTTTTGAAAATTATGTAAAGGAAAAGAAAGACAGAAAAGGAGCACAATATTTGCAATGCGAAAATACGTCCAAGATTTTCATTCATGATATATGAAATGACAGTTTGTATGCCCTCATAAATGATACCGCGGTGCCTCGGGTAAGACACCGGGCCAAAGAGTTTATTTATTGTTTATTACAAAATAACGAAACAAAGAAACTTATTACTGCGTCACAAAGTTAACAGGGGTATGGTCCTTAGCAATCCAGTTGTTCAATCCGCCTTCAGCCGTTGGATAGATCCAGCTATTAAATTTCGCTTCATCCACTTCGTTGTCTTCCCCAACCGCATTCACTCCTGAACTTGTAATGAATACGGGAGGTCTTCCGATCTTCGCTTTCCTCATAGCTTTCTGACCTTCTGTGGTAAATCCCAGCCCAAATTTATCAGTCTTCTGAGTAAAGTCTGGAAGTCTGCCCCAGTTGGCATTTTCACTCTTCTGCACCACAGCCCGGGCATCCTTTAGGGAGGCCATCTTCAAAGGACCAATTTCTTCTGCTGTTTCTGACGCTGCTGTAATTGGAAGCACCTCCTCGAAATGCTGAAAGGGGGTTTCAATAAACTCCCCATCCATCTCAATGTACCTGAAGGAGTTGAGGTGGCTCACCATATATTCCTCCTCTCCCTGCACAGTGACGATCTTCCCTCTGACGGGGTACTTCAGCTTCTGATGCAAGGTAGAGGTCACTGCCCCAGCCTTATGTACCCAAGGTCGACCCAATAGACAAGAGTAAGATGGACGGATATCCATCACATAAAAAGTGGAGTCGAACACCTGAGATCCCACACGAATCGGAATGTCAACCTCTCCATGAACCATCCTCTTTGAACCATCAAAGGCCCTGACGATGATATTGTTGGGTTTTAATTCTAGGCCTTCACAATCTAGATGGTCCAAAGCCTTCTTGGGTAGCACATTCAAAGACGAACCAGTATCCACTAACACATGTGCCAAGGTAGTGCCCATGCATTCAATAGAGACATGCAGAGCATCATTGTGGTCTCTTCCCTTTGCGGTCAAATCGGCATCTGAGAAACCCAAGCCATTGTCTGCCGTCAAATTTGCTACGCAGTCAGTAAACTGGACTGCAGAGGTTTCATGTGGCACATGGGCCGTCTTAAGGAAGGAGATTAGGGCCTTGGCATGGGCCTCGGAGCACAGCAATAAAGAGAGCATGGAGATTTTAGAGGGCGTATGCCCCAGCTGTTCCACAACATTGAAGTCACTCTTCTTTATAATTTTTAGAATCTCCTCCATCTCTTGTTGGGAGGCCTCAGCAGTTATGGGTACAGGTGCCTCTATCTGGGCAGGCTCAACCTCAACTCCTTTGCCCCGGGCATTGGATGACTCGGCAGCAGGAGAAACAATTAGATCAGCAGCAGGAACAGGTATATTTGTAGGAGTTATCAGGAGCGGTCTTCGGGCAGCAGGCGGTGCAATGTCAGGCGTGAAGAGCCTGCCACTGCGGGTAACTTTGGTTGGGCCAGTGATGTCACAAATGCTGGCGCCAGCGCTGAACTCTTGTTTAATCCCATTTACATATACGTCTGCCCCATAGTGCCAAGGGACAGCTTTATCAGATGCATAGGGCAGGGGCCCCAGAACGGTGATGATAACAGGTGCAACGGTCATGATTTGAACGGGCTTCTTCGGGAGAGCCGGGATTGGATTATTGAAAATAGTCACCACAGAAACTTCTTCCATCGGAACCAACTGAACAGCAGATTTCTTAAACAGAATCTCCTTACTATCCATTAGGCTTTGGATGCCTAATTTTAGCAAGGGACAACCAGATAGGGACACAGCACAGAACAGGCAACCCTCACTGCAACCCGGAAATAAACCGGCCAGCAGCAGGTTCTTTTTGACAGTCTTCAAAGGAATGGCTAGATCATCCGCAGAAATGGCATAAACATCTTCATCCACAGCATTTACCCCATGCTGAGGCATAGGAGCAGTAACTACATTCGGCTTCGCAGGCGCTTCGAACTGTATCTCTTTTGCGTCGATAAGGTCTTGCACCTTATTCTTTAACGCCCAACAGTCATCAGTGGAGTGCCCTGGGCTATCTGAATGGTAAGCGCAACGAGCATTCGGGTTGTACTTAGGAGATGCTGTATTGGGGAACTTCGGCGCCTCCCTGACAGTCACTAAATTAGTTGAGAGCAACTATGGCAGGATCTGCGACAAAGTCATGCCTAGGCGGGTGAATTCTCTCCGGGGTCTTTCAACCTTTTGAGGATTAGTTGGCCGAGGAGCGGCAGCAGGCTTAGCAATCATTACCGCACTGACAGATTGGCGGTGCTCAGATCTCTCTGATCTCCTGGAACCATATACGGAACTAGACTCCTTCTTGAAGGGTTTCTTCTCAGAACTAGATGATGCACCCTTCGAAATTTTTCCAGACTTTAACCCAGCTTCAATCCTCTCTCCAGTCAAGATTAGATCAGTGAACCCTGCAGAAGAATTTCCAATGAGATGGTTGAAAAATGGCCCAGATAGGGTCCCCAAGAACATGTCCACCAACTCCTGATCAGTCAACGGTGGCTGCACCCTGCCAGCCAGGTCTCTCCACTTCTGAGCATACTCCTTAAAACCTTCGCTTGCACCTAGCGACATACCCTGGAGTTGGGTACGTGTAGGGGCAAGGTCGGCATTATATTGATACTGCTTATAGAAAGCAGTAGCCAACTCCTCCCAGTTACGAACCTTGGTCCCATCCAGCTGATAGAACCATTCGAGATGAGTCCCTGAAAGACTCTCCTGGAAGAAGTGGATCCATAAATTCTTATCCGCTGAGTACGGCTGAATTTCCGAACATAGGACCTTAGATGCAGCTTGGGACAAGATGCCCCGTCATACTTAGAGAAGGATGGTGCTTTGAACTTGTGAGGGACGATCACACCAGTTGACAAACCCAGATCTCTGAAATCCAGCCCAGGTACCTGTTGAACCTCCATAGCCTTCAATCTGTCTTCCAGTTGCTTATATCTGTCTTCTGCAGGAGGGTACTGCTCTTCATCAAAATCTGTCTCGTTGTCGGAGACTACCGGACTAGGAACCCTTGCTTCTTCCTGAGGAGAATTCTTGTCAACAGAAGAACCAGCCTCTTCCTGTTGCAGAGTATTGTTAAACCTTCGGCCCAAGTTGAACAGAACAGTTCTTCTCTTCTTCTTCTTCTCCTTCTTCAGGAGCATAGCCTTCAGTTCTTTTTGGCCTTGAGCCAGACCCTTGATTAATTCCTGGAATTGTGCATTCTGCACTTGAAGAGCCTTGATGGAAGTTTCAGTTGATGCGGAGTCGGTATTCATGATGCTGAAATAAACATCGAAGAACTGTAAGCAACCTGAAAAGGGGAAAAACCTGTTATGCACATGATGTATGAAATGCGTATGATTTATGTTTTCAAAGACAATCGGGAATCAACTTTGTAAACAAAAAAGAACACACTTCATTAGATTCAACTTTGCAACTGAAATTATTCAACAAGTTGCCCTTAGGCGTTACATGAAAGGAAATACTGGAAAGGAAATAAAACTGTAAAAGCACATCAGGAGCTCCTTATTGATCCCATGGTCTCCTCTTCTCAGTACGGATGTAGGCATTCAGAGCTCTCTCATTCTCCAACTGCTTGGTCAGCTTCTGGATCTTTGATTCCTGCTCGTTGAACTTTTCCCGGTAAGAATCCCGCTCTTCTCGCAGTTGTGACCAAGATCTCTTCAATGTCTCATAATCAGTAGGTATCTGAGGAGGAAGGACAGTTGGAGGAACACCATCTTTATCAGGACACTCAAGAATGATGGGTCTGACAGCTTCATACGGCATACCTAACTTCTGAGCACGGATGCGAACCCATTTGTAGTAGGCTTCCATAGGTAAAGAAGTCTTTGGCCCTAACTCTTGTGGGTCAGCTTTATGAACTTTGTCCCAAGCCTTGATGAACCTACGACGCAGCTCGTCACTATCCACCTGAAACTCGAAACTGATGTGAGGCACCAACATCTCATGAGGCCCTGCTCTTCTTGCTCTTCCAAACTGACGGAGTGCTAGACATGGATTGTAAGAGATCCCTCCTTGGGTACCAATCAGAGGAACATTAGGGTATTCCCCGCATCGATCAATAACAGCTATCTCATCCAAACCTCTGCAAGTCCAAATGATGTCTTTATCGGTGAGAGACATTAACCTATGAGCCCAACCTCTTCCTTCTTGATTCTTCAGTACGAACTTAGGGAGGTGCGAAATAAACCACCTTACCAACAAAGGGATACAACACCATAGGGTTCCTCGTCTTCGGGTAGTACGAGCATGAAGTTGTTGCAAGATGTCACCCAAGAGAGTGGGCACTGGATTCTGAGATATAAAGATCCTTATGGCAGTGACATTGATGAAGTTGTCAGGATTAGGAAACAGGACTAACCCATAGATTAGGAGAGCCAAGATGTCTTCATATGCCCTAAAGTCCAGGTCATTCCAGAAATTGTTAGCTTTACCAATCAGAAACTTGGCCAAGAAACCCTTAACTCCGCTTCTAGTTACCCAGTTGTCTGTTACCTCTTGATGGGTCAAAGGAAGAGCTGCAGCAACATCCTCAAGCCTGAGGGTCTTTTCCCAACCAGTAAAGGGAGTCTGATCCAAGATAGGGATACCAAGCAAATCAGAGAACTCTTCCAGGGTAGGGACCAGCTGGAAGTCTTGAAAGGTGAAGCACTGGTACAGAGGGTCATAGAACTGGGTCAGAACACTCATCAACTGTTGATCCCGCTTTGCAGTGACTAAACTGAGAAGGGAACCATGCCTCTGAATGAAGGAAGTGGTATTTGGAATTCTGCTAACCAACTCATCAAGTAACTCAGGTGAACGGACAAAGTTGAACCGGATAGTATTCCTTCGCACAGGCATCATAATGTCCTACAAAACAGAGCAAAGATGAAACCCTCTTGTCTTTGAAATGGTCAGTCCTTATGCAGGATGCATGCAATGCTCATGATGCTATGATGTTATGATAAAGCACACCACAAATAGATACAAAGGCAAACATGGTAAGGCACACAAGTCACACAAGGCAAGCCCCTAAAGTTTAGGCCAGCATGAGGTCTAGGTACTACCCTCTTTCAGTTTGTTGGTTCATACCTGTCCTAATCAAAAGTAACCGGGTTCTTAGAGGATCCCAATATCATTGACTACCCTCAATCGGTCATAACTCCAGCATCGCAATCTTTTCTTGCGGCCAGAACCATCACGAGAGTTTAGCCTCAATGGGCGTAGCATACTGCTACTGTTCTAAAGGCCAAGTTGTGTCAATTAAGGTTCTAAGGTTGTTGGTGCTTAATGACTCCTTAGAAGACCCATATTCTCCTCGTTGCGACACAAGGGATATCGGTACAGACCAAGGTGCCACACCAACGTAGCCACTGCTTCACCTGTGTCGGTCTACGCCGGACAGGTCCCTCACAGCTTATGCTACCTAAACAGGGTATCCCCAGATCCGGGTTAGGATCTATGTAACTCCGATGCAACCCACAATAGTAAAGCAAGCAAATCAATACAATTGAAAACACAGTTATGAACTAGCCCTAAGGTACACCTCACTTTAAGTTTGGGTCCCCAGCAGAGTCGCCAGTTCTGTGATCGGTGGATCTGGAACTGACTGTTCAACGCTGGTTCACGAAATGTCGCGGAAGCAAGAGTCGCCACCGTCTTTTATTTTCTCCAAATGGAAAGGACAAAAGCACAGAAAAATTCCTTAAAGAGATTGCTCTCGGTTCGGGAGGTAGGTTATAGAAAGGGAAGGTGTTAGCACCCTTTCTATCCATGGTTATCCACGGGCTCTTAGATACTTGCTCATTTATGTTTTCAAAAATGGTTTGTTTGCTTTTCAACTGTGGGTTTTAAAAAGTTTCTTTGAAAATTCCAGTTCGACTCTTATATCGGTCCTCAAGAGTGTTTGAAAAATTGCTTTCGAAAGCTTTTTGAAAATGTGTTGGTGTGAAAAGTATTTTTGAATTTTTGTTTGAAATTAGAGCAAGTATCTAGAGTCGTCTACCTACCCTAAGGAATTCGTCTGTGTAGATGTCCTTTAAAGTAGTGCCATCCCACCATTGAGAGGTAGGTAGCACCACCGTTGGAGGTGTTCGAGTCAATTCGAGGTTCGGGACATGGTGATCACCAGAGCAATGGGAAGACACCTTAGAAGCTACCCTCATGCCAGGTTCCCGGATCATGAGGGCTTACTAAGACATCCTCTACTCGACGATCACCTTTCGAAGGCAAGGCAACAGTGAGGCGTACCCTAGGGGTGGTGTGTGCGATTCGTGTGTCGTTTTCATTTGCATTTATCTTGTCATGTTATTGGTGTTCTACGCTTGTTTTTATTTTAGTCATTCATTCTTGCATGCTTTGTTTAATAGTTAAAAGTTGCGAGGAAAAGTAAATTCTAAGCTATTACAACTGGCGCGGGTCCACATCGCCAAAATTAACCAGGACCCGATTTGACGGAAAATAAAGAAATTAAAAGAATTAAAAAGTGCGAAAAGTAATTACAAGGCTTCGGGAGAGGTACACAGTTATTTAAATGACATAAAATAAATATGCGAATAAATAAGAAATTAAGAACGAGATGAGGGCGTTGGACCCTTTTGCAAAATGTTAAAATTAATAAGGAATCAAGATTCAAATTAAGAAAAGAAATTGTTTTTGTTTTTTTTTTGTATTTTTAGGTATTTTAGGGTTTAATAGAAACAAGAGAATTAATTAAAGTTAAAATAAAATGCTAAACCTAATTCTAACTATTTTTTAAGTTATTAAGAAAAATATTGAAGTTTTAACCTAATTTAAACCTAAGTTATTTTCATGCAAATTTAATTATAAAAATAAATAAAATAAACAAATAATACTATTGTGAAAAAAAGAAAAATTAAAAGGAATAAAACAATTTAAACCTAGTTCTATATTTTTAGATTTTTATTATGAAAAGAATTAACATTAACACCCTAATTTAAATTAATTTATTTACATGCAATTTGTTTATGAAAATAATTAAAATAAAGTATTTATTATATTTTTTATCTTTTCTGATTTTTTTGTGTATTTTTATATTTTGTAAAAAATAATTAATTAAAGCAAAACAATAAAGCAAACAAAATAATAGTTGAAAATAAAATATAAGAAAATTATAGAAAATTGTAAACCAGGGGGGGGTTCAGGCCCCAATATGGAGGTTTTGGCCTTAGCAATCTGGCCCATTTGACTTTGGCCTTATTGACTTTTTTATTCACATGCTAGCATGTTGACTCAAGCCTATAGCGTTCATCAATTTTCAGCCTTTAATCTGATCTCCAGGGACACGTGGATAGCTGGATCTTGAGGTGTATGGTGCGTCTGCAGTCTGGAAGCGCATAGGAGTTGCTAATGAAAAATAATATTGAAACATGTAAGACCTGGGGCTCGAACCCAGGTCATGGATATTGCCAATGCTTTCTCCAACAAACTGTGCCAACTAACGCATTTGATATATAAATAAACAACAATTAATAAAAAGGAAAACGTGGGTTAGTGTTTGGAAACGCGCGCGAATTTCAAACCAGCGTATCACTTGTTGCCACGACTCCATCTTCTTCATGTTCCTGAAAACAAAAACATGAGGCAACGGTTTTTTATGCGTTGTTTTAGGCATGCTATTAGAAAATAGTGATTAGGTCTCAAGCATTCATAAATTGGGCGCGATAGTTGCGTCTTCTTCGTCCAGACGCGATGAGTTGGATGGTGGTGGTCTCAAGGGCTAATTTTGCCTCGTTTCAAAAGCCCCAAATTAAGGTCCTGTAAACCCTAGAATTCAAGCATGGTGAAATCGTGTATACAACATAAAAACGCAATTAAATGCATTGGTTAGTTTCAGGACAAGATAATGAACATGAATCCATGAATAAAATGCTGTAAAAATGCTTAAATCATGATGCACGATTATGAGTTTTTCTCTGTACAGTTCATATCCGTTTTACCAATTCTTGGCGTTTTGATGGTCGTTTCTGATTGTAATGTGATCAGTAGACCTTGAGGAAGCTATTGAAACAAGTTTCATGCCTTGAATCCACCTAAAAAGGGTTTTTCAGCCTTGAATCCATGTCATTGTGATTTACCAATCTCAAGTTATGGCCTTTGACTTAAAGTCCCGTTTTGTGGACTTTTGAAAATGACCTATAATGTTGAAATTGATAACTTTTTGTGAGAGCATTTCTTGGACTTGAAGTATGAAGATGAGTTGTAGGAAATGTCTTTCTCTTCAAAATGAGCTTTGGATGGAATTTTTCTGATAATCCATGTGAAAGTTATGCCCTGGTCAATTTTAGTTGACTTTTTCAGCTGTCCAAATAAGGAAACTTTTGCATCTTGATGATTTCTAAGCCAAATTTTGAGAACCATGATCAAGCATTGATCAAATGATGTTTGTGGCTTCAAAATGATATGTTGACCAAAAATTTGAACTTTTGACTGTCAAATGACCATTTTGCCCCTACAGTTGACTATAGTGCAATTAGGGTTTTTGACTGTGCAATTTTGAGCTGAATGCCTTGAAACTTGATATGAGGATGCTTGACCATATTTGTAGGCATGTGAGACTTGATTGGGCCTTTGAAAACTTCATTTCTTAATCAGACTCAAAACCCTGGTTTTGACTGTATAGGAGACCTTTGCACTGTGCAACCCTTGGAGAATTTTGCAGCTTGGCTTGGCAATTTCTTGAAGAATATGGGAGGGCAAATTTTGGGGTACAACAGGAAGCAATTGGACTGTGCAACCCTTGGGAGATTTTGAAGCATGATCTTAGCAAACCTTGAAGAATATGGGAGGGCAAATTTTGGGGTACAACAGTTGCCCCTGTTTAATCTTCTTAGACCTGAGGATGTAAATTGGCTGGCGTGCCTTTCGTAATCCGAAGGTGGAAGATGATTGAACACTAGAGTGCCCATAAATTTGCACTCACATAGTAGGGTGTCAGCAGTATGATGGTGGGAATGGGCTTACAGATGCCATTTGGAGATTGATGGATAGGTGGATGGGCTTATAGATGCCATATGGGCGTCGATCGCGTAAGAGTTTCCTTAGCGAGAACTTGCGTACCTGAAAAAAGAAAGATAATTACCTGACCTGTTACGGGAGTTGATCTTCAAACTCTTTATGTAGATGTGCCCTGGCTGGTTACAGGAATCGAATCTTTAAACTCTTCAGACGTGCCCTGGCGAGATATAGGAATCGAGTCCAGAGAATATAGTCGTCAACAGATACACCCTGGCAAGATACAAGAATCAGATCTTCAAACTCTTCAGACGTGCCCTGGCAGGATACATGAATCGAGTCTGGAATGTTAGTCGTCAACAGATACACCCTGGCAAGATACAGGAATCGGATCTTCAAACTCTTCAGACGCACCCTGGCAAGATACAAGAATCGGGTCTGGTAATGCTAGTCGTCAACAGATACACCCTGACAAGATACAGAAATCGGATCCTCAAACTCTTCAGACGCACCCTGACAAGATACAGGAATTGGGTCTGGTAATGCTAGTCGTCAACAGATACACCCTGGCAAGATACATGAATCGGATCCTCAAACTCTTCAGACGCACCCTGGCAAGATACAGGAATCGGGTCTGGTAATGCTAGTCATCAACAGATACACCCTGGTAAGATACAAGAATCGGATCCTCAAACTCTTCAGACGCACCCTGGCAAGATACAGGAATCGGGTCTGGAATCAGTCGTCAACAGATACACCCTGGCGAGATACAGGAATCGGATCTTTAGTTGCGACCGTTGATAGTAATTATCTTTGTACTAACCTTTGTCTTGAAAAGATAAAACGTTAGTTGTATGCGATGTCATGATGTATGACATGCGAGATGTGATAAGTGAGATTGTATGTTCATGATGCGTATATGCATGCTATAGTGTATGGAAATGCGATGTTTATGAACGTATGTTTTTTGTCTACGAAAGTAAATCCTTGACGGGTGCCGGGAAGTCACATCCTGGGCTGATGTTGAAGAATAGTGCTTTGTTATTTCCGCTGGGGATGATGGTTGCAAGAATACCGGTAGGAGAAGATAACTCCGTTGGGGAATAAACTTGGAGATTACTCTGCGGGGGGAAAATTACTCTAGCGATCTTGCTGGGGAACAATACTCTGTGGGAAGAGAGGTACTCTGTTGAGATGTTTGATGATAACTTCGCTGGGTATACCATTGTTATGCATTATGTTGAAGGATTTAATAGACTCCGCTGGGGGATAGGGAGACTTCGCCGAGGACGATCTTTCTGTGGCTTTTGGTTGAGGATAACCCAATTATATCCTAGTGGGGAAATAACTTTTGAATAAAGTCGGGGGAGCGTTCGTGCTCTGCGGGGGATAAGCTTCCAGAATCTACTGGGGATAAGCTTACTGCTGGGGAGATGATTCAGCTTTCCTGGGGAAATCTTTTGGACTGGACTCTCCTGGGGAATTAAGATATATTGGGGAAGTGGCTCCGCTGAATGTTTGGTATACCTCCGGGGAACAATCTTAGATCAAGACTGCCGGGGATGCTTGTTAAGAATGTCTGTATACTCCGCTGAGGAATGTTGAGATCTACTGGAGGATACCCAACTTCCTTAAGGTTGACAGTATAACTCTGCTTGGGGAGAGTGCATTGACTTGCTGGCTCACTCTCTGGGGATTTAAGATATCTTGGTTATGTTCTTCAGCTGAACCTACCTTGGTACCTTGGTGGAAAGAGCAATTAGATCGCTTAGACCACTCATTATTGCCCCTGTTTCTAATGTTACCTATAATTAATCCTTTGTTTCGTATGCAAATATTTATGAGTTAGCAATCACTGTCAAATGCATATATCACAAATTGAACCTTGGACGTTCTTCGCAAAACAAAACAGAAAAAGGAAAAACAAATGGCAATTTGTCTGAAAAGTGAATTTGTATTGATTTTTTGAATTTGCCTGTAAATAGGCGTTTTATGTACAAGAGGCTGACGTCCTAGTAAGAGAATGCCGCCGAACAAAAGAGTTTATACAATTTGTACAAGGGAAAACAAAACAGCTATGTGAAAAGAATAATCCCACTGGGTTCCAACTCTGCTATTGCCTTTATATCTTCGAGCGTCTCATCACTTGGCTGCTCAGTTGACGATGAAGCTGATTGATCGATGCCGTCTGAACTTGATGTTGATACCGGATTCTGGATGCAAGGTGATCCAATGAGACATAGTGTGATCGGTGGATCTGGAACTGACTGTTTAACGCTGGTTCGCGAAATGTCGCGGAAGCAAGAGTCGCCACCGTCTTTTATTTTCTCCAAATGGAAAGGACAAAAGCACAGAAAAATTCCTTATAGAGATTGCTCTCGGTTCGGGAGGTAGGTTATAGAAAGGGAAGGTATTAGCACCCTTTCTATCCATGGTTATCCATGGGCTCTTAGATACTTGCTCATTGTGTTTTCAAAATGGTTTGTTTGCTTTTCAATGTGGGTTTAAAAAAGTTTCTTTGAAAAATTTCAGTTCGACTCGTACGTCAGAGTGTTTGAAAAATTTGCTTTGAAAGCTTTTGAAAAGTGTCGGTGAAAAGATTTTTGTTTGTTTTTGAAGAGAGCAAGTATCCATGAGTCGTCTACCTACCCTAAGGAATTCGTCTGTGTAAATGTCCTTTAAAGTAGTGCCATCCCACCATTGAGAGGTAGGTAGCACCACCGTTGGAGGTGTTCGGGTCAATTCGAGTTTGTAGGGACATGGTGATCACCAGAGCAATGGGAAGACACCTTAGAAGCTACCCTCATGCCAGGTTCCCGGATCATGAGGACTTACTAAGACGTCCTCTACTCGACGATCACCTTTCAAAGGCAAGGCAACAGTGAGGCGTACCCTAGGGGTGGTGTGTGCGATTTGTGTGTCGTTTTCATTTGCATTTGTCTTGTCATGTCATGGGTGTTCTACGCTTGATTTTATTTTAAGTCCATACATTCTTTCATGCTTATTTAACAGTTAAAAGTTGCGGGAAAATAAATCTACAACTATTACAAATGGCGCGGGTCCACATCGCCAAAATTAAACCGGACCCGATTTGACGGAAAGTAAAATAAAGCAATTAAAGAAATAAAAGTGCGAGAAATTCAAATTACAACGTTTTGGGAGAGATACATAATGAATTAAGCGAAATAAAATAAATGTGCGAATTAAATAAATTACGAACGAGGGCGTTGGACCCTTTTGCAAAAAATTAAAGTTAATGAATTTAATTGATTAGAATTAATGAGGAATAAAAAATTAAAAATTAAAAAGGAATGTTTTTTTGGTGTTTTTGTATTTTTAAGATTTAATAGAAAAAATAATTAATTAAAACTAAATATTAAACCTAATTCTAATTATTTTGAGTTTATTAAGAAAATATTGATCTTTTTTAACCTAAATGAAACCCTAATTAATTTACAAGTTAATTATGAAAATAAAATAAGTAAATAATGTTATGGTAAAAAAAAAGGGAAAGAAGATTAAAAGGAAAAATTATCAATTACCTAATTCTATGTTTTTTTTGATTTATTAAAAAGAATTAAAATTGCAAAAACCCTAATTATACTAAATTCAATTATACAATTTATTTATGAAAGTAATTAAAATAAAAATATTTATTACATTTTGTCTTTTTCTGATTTTTTTTGTATATTTTATAATTTGTAAAATAATTAATTAATTTAAACAAATGAAGAAAACAAAATCATAATTGAAAATAAAATAAACAAAAATATAGAGAAAGCAAACCAGGGGGGGTTCAGGCCCCAAAGTGGAGGTATAGGCCTTAGAATGCTGGCCCATTAAGCATTGAAATCCGTTGACTTTTGTGCAAGCATGTTGTGCGTGGACTATGGTACATGGTGCTCTTCAGATCTAAGCCTTTGGTTTGATCTCCAGGGGGACGTGTCACGCTTGATGGTGAGAGACTATGGTGGTTGTCAACAGAAGCGCTGCATAGGAGTTATTAATGAAAAATAATATGAGAAATATACAGACCTGGGACTTGAACCCAGGTCATGAGCATTGCAAGCGCTTCCACCTGCCACTGAACCATTCCAATTTCAATTAACATATAATAGTAAATAAATATTATAAAAAGAAAATGTCAGTGGCCTTGGAAACACGCGCGAAATTTGAACGATCCAACCACTCCCTGCCACGAGTTCGTCTTCTTCCTTTTTCTGAAAACATAAACATGAGGCAACGGTTTTGCAAGCGTTGCCTAAGACTACTTTCCAGAAAATAGCGATTGGGTTATCTTTGATCATAAATTAGGCGCGAGGGTTGAGATCCCTTCGTTTGGACATGCTCATGCCAATGGTATTAACCACGAGTCCTAATTTTGCCTTGGATGGAAAGCCCTAATTTCTTATCCTGCAAACCCTAGAAATCGACTATGGTGAAATCACATACGATGCATAATAATCCAATTAAATACAATGGTTAGCTTTAGAACTTTACAAGAAACGTAAATCAAGCATTAAAAGTGATAATGGATGCATGAATCGTTGTGCACGACTATGAGTTTTTCTTGATACAGTTGAAGGTCTCGTTACCAATTTCTTGCGTTTGAGTTGATGTTAGGGATTGGAATCGCTTCTGGGAACCTTGAGGAAGCCAATGGAATCAATATTAGGACTTGAATCCACCTAGAACACTGATTTCAGATTTGAGTTTTATGGAAAATTTTCAAGTTTGCAAAGTGTTTTTTCTGTGCAGCTTAGAGTGTGTTAGGATTAGGTTTGTATTCCTGTTTATGTATTGAGGCAATTAGGTTAAGAAAACTCAATAAAATCCAAGGCATTCATTGTTTTGCATATTTGATTTCCTTAAGATCTTTTTGAATCTTTTTTCATGTGCATTTTTGTTCAATCATGCTCAAATCAACCAAATCTTGCCATATTGGGATGTGCACGAGATCTTGACCTTAAAACATGTATAAAAAGATTTTTTAGGTCAAGTTTTATATTTTCCACATATTTATATAATTTAAATGAATTAATATGAATAATAATTCAAATAAATAAATAAAAAATGAGAAAATACTTCCCTTTGGGCCAAGTGGTCGTGCACATGCTTGGAATGATGAATCATGGAAGAAAAATGGGCCCATTAGCATTTTAGGTCATTTGGATCAAAGTTGACTTTTCAAAATATCCAAAAATTTCCCAACTTCCACAAGGCATAACTTGCTCAATTTTTAAGCTTTTCACATGTTCTTGGACATTTTGGAAAGGTCTTTGAGTACTCTAACCAATGCCTTTGGTCCCATGTCATTTTGATTTACCAATCTCAAGTTATGGCCTTTGACTTAAAGTCCCTTTTTGTTGACTTTTGAAAATGACCTATAATGTTGAAATTGATAACTTTTTGTGAGAGCATTTCTTGGACTTGAAGTATGAAGATGAGTTGTAGGAAATGTCTTTCTCTTCAAAATGAGCCTTGGAGGGAATTTTTCTGATAATCCATGTGAAAGTTATGCCCTGGTCAATTTCAGTTGACTTTTTCAACTGTCCAAATATAGTAACTTTTGCATCTTGATGATTTTCTGAGCCAAATTTTGAGAATCATGATCAAGCATTGATCAAATGATGTTTGTGGCTTCAAAATGATATGTTGACCAAAAATTTGAACTTTTGACTGTCAAATGACCATTTTGCCCCTACAGTTGACTGTAGTGCAATTTAGGGTTTTGACTGTGCAATTTTGAGCTGAATGCCTTGAAACTTGATATGAGGATGCTTGACCACATTTGTAGGCATATGAGACTTGATTGGGCCTTTGAAAACTTCCTTTCTTGATCAGAACACAAACCCTAGTTTTGGCTGTATAGGAGACAGTTGGACTGTGCAACCCTTGGGGGAATTTTGTGACTTGGCTTGGCAATTTCTTGAAGAATATGGGAGGGAAAATTTTGGGGTACAACAGTTGCCCCTGTTCAATCTTCTTAGACCCGAGGATGCAGATTGGCTGACGTGCCTTTCGTAATCCGAGGGTAGAAGATGATTGAACACTAGAGTGCCCAGAAATTTGCGCTCACATGGTAGCAGTGTGATGGGGGAATGGGCTTATAGATGCCATTTAGAGATTGCTGGATAGGATGATGGGCTTATAGATGCCATCTGGATGTTGATCGCGTAGGAGATTCCTTAGCGAGAACCTGCATACCTGCAAACGAAAAATGAGTACCTGACACGTTGCAGGAGCTGATTTTAGATGCTTGGCATAGATATGTCCTGACTGGTTACAGGAGCTGAGTCTGGAGCTTCAAAAGATGATGAATGAACCAGGTATGGTTACTGCCTTAGCATGAATAGTAAGAGAACCTTGGGCGACTTTAACTTCAACAACGCTCGTTGAGAAAAATCTTAGCGGGAATTACCATCTTTGCAGTATCGGGACGAGAACCATAGGCCATTATAATCTGAAAGGGAATCACCTCACTCGCCGCCGGAGAGGGAATCATAGGAAAAGGAATTGTCACCTCACACTCATCGTCGGAGAGGGAAACATCTGAAAAGGACTTACCACCTCACACACCGTTGGAGAGGGAACCATAGGAGACTATCACCTCACACTCATCGTCGGAGAGGGAAACATCTAAAGAAGGAATTACCACCTCACGCACTTGCCGGAGAGGGGACCGTAAGAGACTATCACCTCACACTCATCGTCGGAGAGGGAAACATCTGAAAAGGACTTACCACCTCACACACCGTTGGAGAGGGAACCATAGGAGACTATCACCTCACACTCATCGTCGGAGAGGGAAACATCTAAAGAAGGAATTACCACCTCATGCACTTGCCGGAGAGGGGACCATAGGAGACTATCACCTCACACTCATCGTCGGAGAGGGAAACATCTAAAAAGGAATTATCACCTCACGCACTTGTCGGAGAGGGGACCATAGGAGACTATCACCTCACACTCATCGTCAGAGAGGGAAACATCTAAAGAAGGAATTACCACCTCACGCACTTGCCGGAGAGGGGACCGTAAGAGACTATCACCTCACACTCATCGTCGGAGAGGGAAACATCTGAAAAGGACTTACTACCTCACACACCGTCGGAGAGGGAACCATAACTTCTGCTGAGTCTTTATTAGAAAAATCTGTCGGGAGTCGATTTAGCTGGACTAGAGAAGGCTTTGAAATATGTTTAAATATTTTAACTGCGTCTTTCCTGAAAGGTAAAGGTCAGTCATATGCCATGCATGATATGGATCAAGCAATGATATTCTCAACATAAATGAGATTTGTATGATATGATGCATTATGCATGCTATAATGATGTATGTGATGTTTTATGGATGTGTTTTTTCGTCTAGGAAAATAAATCCTTGACGGGTGCCGGGAAGTCATATCCTGGGCTGATGTTGAGGAATAGATTTTTTCTTCCGCTGGGGATGATAGTTTCAAGGATACCGGTAGGAGAAGATGACTCCGTCGCGGAATAAACTTGGAAGATTCTGCGGGGAGAAAAGGATACTCTAGCGACCATGCTGGGAAGCAATACTCTGTGGGGAGATGCTTTGCTGAGTGTAGATAATAGCTTGCTGAGGATACCCTTGTTGTTGGAAGTGTTGAAGAACTTCGCTGGGGTAAGAAGACTTCGTCGAGGACGCTCTTTCTGTGGCTTTTGGCTGAGGATAACCCAGTTATATCCTGTTAAGGAAATAACTCTTTGAATAAAGCCGGGAGACGCGTTCGTGCTTTGCGAGGGGATAAGCTTCCAGAATATACTGGGGATAAGCTTACTGCTTGGGGATATGTGGATTCCAACCTTCCTGGGGAACTGGATGGGACTCTCCTGGGGAATTTTGATATGCTGGGGAAAGTGATTCCCTTGAATATTGAGATACCGCCGGGGAACAATCTTTAGGCCAAGACTGCCGGGGATGCTTGTTAAGAATATATATGCTGCTGGGGAAGTATTGAGATCTACTGGAGGATACTCAATTTCCTTGGGATTTGATAGCTTGGAGACGAATATATTGTTTTACTGAACCACTCTCTGGGGATTTAATATGTACTTGGTCGTGTTCTTTAGCTGAACCTACCTTGGTACCTTGGAGGATAGAACAATTAGACTGCTCAGACAACTCTTTTATTGCCCCTATTTCTAGTGTTACCTGCAATTAATTCCTTTGTTTCGTATGCAAATATTTATGAGTTAGCAAATTATTGTCAATGCATATATCACAAATTGAACCTTGGACGTTCTTCGCAAAACAAAACAGAAAAAGAAAAACACTTGGCACGTTTAACTTAAAATATATTTGTATTGATTTTGAATGGCCCGTGAATAGGCGTTTTGTATACAAGAGGCTGACGCCCTAGTAAGAGAAACGTCGCCGAGCAAAAGAGTTTATACAAATTTTGTACAAAAGAAAATAAAACAGCTATGTGAAATATGAATGATCCACTGGGTTTCAACTCTGCTATTGCCTTTATAACTCTGAGCGTCTCATCACTTGATGACCTTGGTTGAAGATGAAGCTGACTGATCGATGCCGTCTGAGCTTTGATGTAGATACCAGATTCTGGATGCAAAGTGATCCAATGAGACATAGTATTACGCTTTTATCCCTAATTTTTGCCTGGACCGCCCTTTTGGGTTTTCGGTCCACCGGGATACCCATTTTTGCCCAAGCCGCCTTTTCAGGTTTTCGACTTGCCGGGTGTACAGATTTTTCATTTTCATCCCTTCATTTTGCCCGAACCCTTTTGGTTCGACGGGAAGCCCTAATTTTTGCCTAGGCATGTCAGCCTAGCGGGTCTTTTTTATGCGTAGTATTTTTTTACTATGTCTGCATTGGCGGGGTGAGGAAGGTCGTCACCATCCATGTTGGTCAATATCATTGCTCCTCCTGAGAACACCTGCTTAACCACAAATGGCCCTTCATACGTAGGGGTCCATTTGCCCCTTGGATCACTCTGAGGAAGGATGATTCTCTTGATTACCAGATCCCCAACTTGATATTCCTATGGTCTGACCTTTTTGTTAAATGCCCTGATCATCCGTTTCTGATACGTCTGACCATGACAGATAGGAGCAAGTCTTTTTTCGTCAATGAGATTGAGTTGATCAAGTCGTGTCTGGATCCAATCATCTTCGTTCAGATTTGCATCCTTCATTATCCGGAGAGAGGGAATTTGCACTTCGATCGGCAAGACTACCTCCATGCCATAAACTAGGGAGAAAGGAGTTGCCCCGGTTGACGTCCTAGCTGAGGTACGGTACCCATGCAGAGCGAACGGTAACATCTCGTGCCAATCTTTATAAGTCACTGTCATTTTCTGCACGATCTTCTTGATGTTTTTATTAGCTGCTTCCACAGCCCCATTCATCTTCGGTCTGTAAGGAGAAGAATTGTGGTGCTGTATTTTGAACTGTTCGCAGAGCTCAGCAATCATCTTGTTGTTCAGATTGGTACCGTTGTCTGTAATAATCCGCTCAGGGACGCCGTACCGACAGATCAGGTTGTGCCGAATGAACCGTGCCACAACAGTCTTGGTTACCGTAGCATAGGAGGCTGCCTCAACCCACTTCGTGAAATAATCAATCGCTACCAGGATGAAGCGATGTCCATTGGATGTCGTAGGTTTTATCTCACCAATCATGTCTATGTCCCACATTGCAAACGGCCAAGGCGCAGTCAGAACGTTCAGGGGAATCGGAGGAACATGCACCTTGTCTGCGTAGATCTGGCACTTGTGGAATGTCCTGGAATGTTGGTAACAATCAGCTTCCATTGTGGACCAATAATATCCTGCCCGTAGGATCTTCTTTGCCATTGTATGTCCACTGGAATGCGTACCAAAGGTCCCTTCATGCAGCTCTTCCATGATCCTTTCTGCTTCAGTCTTATCCACACAACGCAGTAAGGTTGAATCATGGTTCCGCTTGTACAAGATGCCGTTGCTGAGGAAGAACTTGGCTGCGAACCTTCTCAGGAATTTCTTATCATTGACAGAGGCACCTTCAGGGTATTCCTGAGCTTCCAGATATCTCTTCACTTCATGGTACCAAGGCTTCTCGGTCACCAATTCAGTTTCGAGATCACAACAGTATGCCGGTTCGTCCAGTTTCCAGATGATGATCCGGGGAGCCTCATTATCCCATTTGACCTTGAACATTGAAGACATTGTAGCTAACGCGTCCGCTAACTGATTCTCTTCTCTTGGAAAGTGCTCAAAGGTTATCTCTGTGAAGTGGGGAATCAGGATCAACACACATTCTCTGTAAGGAATCAAGTTTTGATGTTTCGTATCCCACTCTCCTTTGATCTGATTGATCACAAGAGCGGAATCTCCGAAGACACTTAGAAATTTGATCCTTAGGTCGATCGCAGCTTGAAGACCCATGATACACGCCTCATACTCCGCCATGTTGTTGGTACAGTTGAAACACAGCCGGGAAGTGAGTGGAGTATGGGTACCTTGTGGAGATATGATTATGGCGCCGATACCATTTCCCAAAGCATTGGAAGCTCCGTCAAAGTGCATAGACCATCGGGATCCTGGTTCAGGTCCTTCATCCGGTCCAGGTACTTCACAATCAGTCACGATCATGATGCTTTCATCCGGAAACTCGAAGTTCATTGATTGGTAGTCATCTACAGCTTGATGAGCTAAGTGGTCTGCCAATACACTTCCCTTGATGGCTTTCTGGGTTGTGTACTGGATGTCGTATTCCGTCAAGATCATTTGCCATCTTGCAATTCTCCCAGACAGAGCAGGCTTTTCGAATATGTACTTTATAGGATCCATCTTTGAGATCAACAAGGTAGTGTGAGTCAGCATATACTGTCTCAGCCGGCGAGCAGCCCATACCAAAGCGCAGCAAGTTTTCTCAAGCAGTGAGTATCGGGTCTCACAGTCGGTAAACTTTTTGCTAAGGTAATAAATGGCATGCTCTTTTCGGCCAGACTCGTCATGCTGCCCCAGCACACACCCCATTGAGTTGTCCAGCACTGTCAGATATAGTATCAGAGGTCTCCCTTCAACCAGTGGCATAAGGATGGGTGGTTCTTGGAGATACTCTTTGATTTTATCGAAAGCAGCCTGACATTCATCGTTCCAACGTACTACCTGATCTTTCTTCAGCAGCTTGAAGATTGGCTCACAGGTAGCAGTCAGATGAGAGATGAATCGAGCGATGTAATTCAGGCGTCCTAAAAAGCCTCTGACTTCCTTCTCTGTCTTAGGAACTGGCATCTCTTGAATAGCTTTGACCTTAGCAGGGTCCACTTGAATACCTTTATCACTGACCACGAAGCCTAGCAACTTCCCAGATCTTACCCCGAAGGTGCACTTGTTCGGGTTCAATCTCAGCTTGTACAGTTTCAACCGGTCAAACAACTTTTGTAGATGATCTAGGTGCTCTTCCTCCGTCTGGGACCTTGCGATCATGTCGTCCACATACACCTCTATCTCGTGATGGATCATGTCGTGAAATAAGGCAACCATGGCACGTTGGTAGGTTGCCCCAGCGTTCTTTAATCCGAATGGCATGACCTTGTAACAGAAGGTGCCCCACTGAGTAACAAATGTAGTCTTTTCTATGTCTTCAGGTGCCATCTTGATCTGATTGTAACCTGAGAAACCATCCATGAAAGAGAATACTTTGTGCTGAGCTGTATTATCAACAAGGACATCAATGTGAGGTAAGGGGAAGTCATCCTTGGGGCTGGCCCTGTTCAGATCCCTGTAGTCGACACACATTCTGACCTTGCCGTCCTTCTTAGGTACCGGCACCACATTAGCAACCCACTGAGGGTAAGAAGTTACTGCAAGGAACCCGGCATCAAATTGTTTCATAGCCTCGGCCTTAATCTTCTCGGACATCTCTGGACGCATCCGACGGACCTTTTGTTTAACCGGAGGGCAGTCTTCCTTAGTTGGCAAATGATGGACCACAATATCGGTATCCAACCCAGGCATGTCTTCGTAGGACCAGGCAAAGATCTCCATATAGTCATGTAACATCTTGGTTAACCGTTGCTTCACGCTGAGCTCTAGGTTGGCACCAATCTTTACCTCTTTTCTGTCCGCTTCAGTACCCAAGTTTATCGTTTCCACTGGCTCTTTATGGGGTTGAATTGCCCTCTCTTCCTGAAGCAACAGTCTTGCAAGCTCGCCAGGCACTTCGCAATCATCTTCACCTTCGTCTTCGGCTAATTTGATCGGATTTTCGAAGTCATAATTGGCAGTAGCAGAGCTGTTATCAGTAAGATCCAGAGTGGATTGGAACCTGTATGAGTGAGTGTGTGTGTAAATACAGCTGTTTTGAAAATTATGTAAAGGAAAGGAAGACAGAAAAGGAACACAATATTTGCAATGCGAAAAACGTCCAAGATTTTCATTCATGATGTATAAAATGACAGTTTGTATGCCCTCACAAATAGAACCACGGTGCCTCGGGTAAGACACCGGGCCATAGAGTTTATCATTGTTTATTACAAAATAACGAAACAAAGAAATTTATTACTGCGTCACAAAGGTAACAGGGGTATGGTCCTTTGCACTCCAATTGTTCAATCCGTCTTCGGCCGTCGGATAGATCCAGCTATTGAATTCAGCTTCGTCCACTTCATGGTCTTCCCCAACAGCATTCACTTCTGAACTTTTAATAAATACCGGAGGTCTTCCGATCTTTGCTTTCCTCATAGCTCTCTGACCTTCTGAGGTAAAACCCAGCCCAAGTTTATCAGTCTTCTGTGTGAAGTCTGGAAGTCTGCCCCAGTCGGCACATTCACCCTTCTGAACTACAGCCCGGGCATCCTTCAGGGAAGCCATCTTCAAAGGACCACTTGCTTCTGTTGTTTCTGCTGCAATTGGAAACACCTCCTCGAAATGCTGAAAGGGGGTTTCAATAAACTCCCCATCCATCTCAATGTACCTGAAGGAGTTCAGGTGGCTCACCATATATTCTTCCTCTCCTTGCACGGTGACAATCTTCCCTCTGACGGGGTACTTCAGCTTCTGATGCAAAGTAGAGGTCACTGCCCCAGCCTTATGTATCCAGGGTCGACCCAATAGACAAGAGTAAGATGGAAGGATATCCATCACATAAAAAGTGGAGTCGAACACCTGAGAGCCCACACGAATCGGAATGTCAACCTCTCCATGGACCATCCTCTTTGAACCATCAAAGGCCCTGACGATGATGTTGCTGGGTTTCAATTCCAGGCCTTCACAATCTAGACGATCCAGAGCCTTCTTGGGTAGCACATTCAAAGATGACCCAGTATCAACCAACACATGTGCCAAGGTGGTGCCCCTGCATTCAATTGAGACATGCAGAGCATCATTATGATCTCTCCCCTTTGCGGTCAAGTCAGCGTCTGAGAAACCCAAGCCATTATCTGCCGTTAGACTTGCCACGCAATCAGTGAACTGGACTGCAGAGGTTTCATGTGGCACATGGGCCGTCTTGAGGAATGAGATTAGGGCCTTAGCATGGGCCTCGGAGCACAGCAATAAAGAGAGCATGGAGATCTTGGAGGGCGTGTGCCCCAGCTGTTCCACAACATTAAAATCGCTCTTCTTTATGATCTTCAGAATTTCCTCCATCTCTTGTGGGGAGGCCTCAGCAGCTATGGGTACGGGTGCCTCCATCTGGGCAGGCTCAACTTCAATTCCCTTGCCCCGAGCATTGGATGACTCGGCAGCAGGAGAAACAATCGAATCAGCAGCAGGAACAACAACTTGATCGGCAACAGGAATAGGTGTACTTGTAGGAATTATCAGGAGCGGTCTTCGGGCAGCAGGCGGTGCAATGTCAGGCGAGAAGAGCCTGCCACTGCGGGTAACTTTGGCTGGGCCAGTGATGTCACAGATGCTGGCGCCAGCGTTGAGCTCTTGTTTGATCCCGTTTATATATACATCTGCCCCATAGTGCCAAGGGACAGCTTTATCAGATACATAGGGCAGGGGCCCTGGAACAGTGATAATAACGGGTGCAACGGTCATAATTTGAACGGGCTTCTTCTAGAGAGCCGGGATCGGATTATTGAAGATAGTCACCACAGAAACTTCTTCCATTGGAACCAACCGAACAACAGACTTCTTGAATAGAATCTCCTTGCTATCCATTAAGCTTTGGATGCCTAATTTTAGCAAGGGACAACCAGATGGGGACACAGCGCAGAATAGGCAACCCTCACTACAACCCGGAAATAAACCGGCCTGCAGTAGGTTCTTCTTGACGATCTTTAGAGGAGTGGCTAGATCATCCACAGAAACAGCATAAACGTCTTCATCAACAGCATTTACCCCGTGCTGAGGCATAGGGGAAGTAACTACATTCGGCTTTGCAGGCGCTTCGAATTGTATCTCCTTTGCGTCGATAAGGTCTTGCACCTTATTCTTCAACGCCCAACAGTCATCGGTAGAGTGCCCCGGGCTTTCTGAATGGTAAGCACAACGGGCATTCGGGTTGTACTTGGGAGATGTTGTATTGGGGAACTTCGGGGCTTCCCTGATAGTCACTAAGTTGGTGGCTAGCAACTGTGGCAGAATCTGTGATAGGGTCATGCTTAACCGGGTAAACTCTCGCCGGGGTCTTTCAGCCCTTTGAGAATTGTTCGACCGAGGAGCGGCAGCAGGCTTAGCAATCATCACCGCGCTGACAGATTGGCGGTGCTCAGGTCTCTCTGATTTCCTAGAACCATACACGGCACTAGACTCCTTCTTAAACGGTTTCTTTTCCGACCCAGATGATGCACCCTTTGCAATCTTCCCAGACTTCAGCCCAGCTTCAATTCTCTCTCCAGTCAGAATCAAATCAGTGAACCCAGCAGAAGAATTCCCAATGAGATGGTTGAAAAATGGCCCAGATAGGGTCCCCAAGAACATGTCTACCAGCTCCCGATCAGTCAATGGTGGCTGCACCCTGCCAGCCAGGTCTCTCCACTTCTGAGCGTACTCCTTAAAACCTTCGCTTGCACCTAACGCCATACCCTGGAGTTGGGTACGTGTGGGGGCAAGGTCGGCATTATATTGATACTGCTTGTAGAAAGTAGTAGCCAACTCCTCCCAGTTACGAACTTTGGTCCCATCCAGCTGATAGAACCATTCGAGATGAGTCCCTGAAAGACTCTCCTGGAAGAAGTGGATCCACAAATTCTTATCCGCAGAGTACGGCTGAATTTTCCGAACATAGGACCTTAAATGCAGCTTGGGACAAGACGCCCCATCATATTTGGAGAAGGATGGTGCTTTGAACTTGTGCGGGATAATCACACCAGTCGACAAACCCAGATCTCCGAAATCCAGCCCAGGTGTCTGTTGAACCTCCATAGCCTTCAACCTGTCCTCCAGTTGCTTATATCTGTCGTCTGCAGGAGGGTACTGCTCTTCATCAAAATCTGTCTCATTGTCGGAGACTACCGGACTAGGGATCTTTACTTCTGCCTGAGAAGGACTCTTGCCAACAGAAGAACCAGCCTCTTCATGCTGCAGAGTATTACCAAATCTTCGGCCCGAGTTGAACAGAACAGTTCTTCTCTTCTTCTTCTTCTCCTTCTTCAGGAGCATAGCCTTTAGTTCTTCTTGGCCTTTAGCCAGACCCTTGATTAGTTCTTGAAACTGCGCATTCTACGCCTGGAGAGCCTTGATTGATGTCTCAGTCGATGCAGATTCGGGATTCATGATGCTGAAATAAACAGCGAAGAACTGTAAACAACCTGAAAAGTGGAAAAACCTTCTATGCACATGATGTATGAAATGCGTATGAATTATGTTTTCAAAGACAATCGGGAATCAACTTTGTAAACAAAAAAGAACACACTTCATTAGATTCAACTTTGTAACTGAAATTATTCAACAAGTTGCCCTTAGGCGTTACATGAAAGGAAATACTGGAAAGGAAATAAAACTGTAAAGGCACATTCAGAGTTCCTTATTGATCCCATGGTCTCCTCTTCTCAGTGCGGATGTAGGCATTCAGAGCTCTCTCATTCTCCAACTGCTTTGTCAGCTTCTGGATCTTTAATTCCTGCTCGTTGAACTTTTCCCGGTAAGAATCCCGTTCTTCTTGCAGTTACGACCAAGATCTCTTCAATGTCTCATAATCAGTAGGTATCTGAGGAGGAAGGACAGTTGGAGGAACACCATCTTTGTCAGGACACTCAAGAATGACGGGTCTGACAGCTTCATACGGCATACCTAACTTCTGAGCACGGATGCGAACCCATTTGTAGTAGGCTTCCATAGGTAAAGAAGTCTTTGGCCCCAGCTCTTGTGGGTCAGCTTTATGAACCTTGTCCCAAGCCTTGATGAACCTACGACGTAGCTCATCACTATCCACCTGAAACTCGAAACTGATGTGAGGCACCAACATCTCATGGGGACCTGCTCTTCTTGCTCTTCCAAACTGACAGAGTGCTAGACATGGATTGTAAGAGATCCCTCCTTGAGTACCAATCAGAGGAACATTAGGGTACTCCCCGCATCGGTCAATAATAGCTACCTCATCCAAACCTCTGCAAGTCCAAATGATGTCTTTATCGGTGAGAGACATTAATCTGTGAGCCCAACCTCTTCCTTCTTGGTTCTTCAGTACAAACTTAGGGAGGTGCGAAATAAACCACCTCACCAACAAAGGGATACAACACCATAGGGTTCCTCGTCTTCGGGTAGTACGGGCATGAAGTTGTTGCAAGATGTCACCCAAGAGAGTGGGCACAGGATTCTGAGACATAAAGATCCTTATGGCAGTGACATTGATGAAGTTGTCAGGATTAGGAAACAGGACTAACCCATAGATTAGGAGAGCCAAGATGTCTTCATATGCCCTAAAGTCCAGGTCATTCCAGAAATTGTTAGCTTTGCCAATTAGAAACTTAGCCAAGAAACCCTTAACTCCGCTTCTAGTTACCCAGTTGTCTGTTACCTCTTGATGGGTCAAAGGAAGAGCTGCAGCCACATCCTCAAGCCTGAGGGTCTTTTCCCAACCAGTAAAGGGAGTCTGATCCAAGATAGGGATACCAAGCAGATTAGAGAACTCTTCCAGGGTAGGGACCAACTGGAAGTCTTGAAAGGTGAAGCACTGGTACTGAGGGTCATAGAACTGGGTCAGAACACTCATCAACTGTTGATCCCGCTTTGCAGTGACTAAACTGAGAAGAGAGCCATGCCTCTGAATGAAGGAAGTGGTATTTGGAATTCTGCCAACCAACTCATCAAGCAACTCAGGTGAACGAACAAAGTTGAACCGGATAGTGTTCCTTCGTACAGGCATCATAATGTCCTACAAAACAGAGCAAAGATGAAACCCTCTTGTCTTTGAAATGGTCAGTCCTTATGCAGGATGCATGCAATGCTCATGATGCTATGATGTTATGATAAAGCACACCACATACAGATACAAAGGCAAACATGGTAAGGCACACAAGTCACACAAGGCAAGCCCCTAAAGTTTAGGCCAGCATGAGGTCTAGGTACTACCCTCTTTTAGTTTGTTGGTTCACACCTGTCCTAATCAAAAGTAACCGGGTTCTTAGAGGATCCCAATATCATTGACTACCCTCAATCGGTCATAACTCCAGCATCGCAATCTTTTCTTGCAGCCAGAACCATCACGAGAGTTTAGCCTCAATGGGCGTAGCATACTGCTACCATTCTAAAGGCCAAGTTGTGTCAATTAAGGTTCTAAGGTTGTTGGTGCTTAATGACTCCTTAGAAGACCCATATTCTCCTCGTTGCGACACAAGGGATATCGGTACAGACTAAGGTGCCACACCAACGTAGCCACTGCTTCACCTGTGTCGGTCTACGCCGGACAGGTCCCTCACAGCTTATGCTACCTAAACAGGGTATCCCCAGATCCGGGTTAGGATCTATGTATCTCCGATGCAACCCACAATAGTAAAGCAAGCAAATCAATACAAGTGAAAACACAGTTATGAACTAGCTCTAAGGTATGCCTCACTTTAAGAGTATTCCCCAGCAGAGTCGCCAGTTCTGTGATCGGTGGATCTGGAACTGACTGTTTAACGCTGGTTCGCGAAATGTCGCGGAAGCAAGAGTCGCCACCGTCTTTTATTTTCTCCAAATGGAAAGGACAAAAGCACAGAAAAATTCCTTATAGAGATTGCTCTCGGTTCGGGAGGTAGGTTATAGAAAGGGAAGGTATTAGCACCCTTTCTATCCATGGTTATCCATGGGCTCTTAGATACTTGCTCATTGTGTTTTCAAAATGGTTTGATTGCTTTTCAATGTGGGTTTAAAAAAGTTTCTTTGAAAAATTTCAGTTCGACTCGTACGTCAGAGTGTTTGAAAAATTTGCTTTGAAAGCTTTTGAAAAGTGTCGGTGAAAAGATTTTTGTTTGTTTTTGAAGAGAGCAAGTATCCATGAGTCGTCTACCTACCCTAAGGAATTCGTCTGTGTAAATGTCCTTTAAAGTAGTGCCATCCCACCATTGAGAGGTAGGTAGCACCACCGTTGGAGGTGTTCGAGTCAATTCGAGTTTGTAGGGACATGGTGATCACCAGAGCAATGGGAAGACACCTTAGAAGCTACCCTCATGCCAGGTTCCCGGATCATGAGGACTTACTAAGACGTCCTCTACTCGACGATCACCTTTCAAAGGCAAGGCAACAGTGAGGCGTACCCTAGGGGTGGTGTGTGCGATTTGTGTGTCGTTTTCATTTGCATTTGTCTTGTCATGTCATGGGTGTTCTACGCTTGATTTTATTTTAAGTCCATACATTCTTTCATGCTTATTTAACAGTTAAAAGTTGCGGGAAAATAAATCTACAACTATTACAAATGGCGCGGGTCCACATCGCCAAAATTAAACCGGACCCGATTTGACGGAAAGTAAAATAAAGCAATTAAAGAAATAAAAGTGCGAGAAATTCAAATTACAACGTTTTGGGAGAGATACATAATGAATTAAGCGAAATAAAATAAATGTGCGAATTAAATAAATTACGAACGAGGGCGTTGGACCCTTTTGCAAAAAATTAAAGTTAATGAATTTAATTGATTAGAATTAATGAGGAATAAAAAATTAAAAATTAAAAAGGAATGTTTTTTTGGTGTTTTTGTATTTTTAAGATTTAATAGAAAAAATAATTAATTAAAACTAAATATTAAACCTAATTCTAATTATTTTGAGTTTATTAAGAAAATATTGATCTTTTTTAACCTAAATGAAACCCTAATTAATTTACAAGTTAATTATGAAAATAAAATAAGTAAATAATGTTATGGTAAAAAAAAAAGGGAAAGAAGATTAAAAGGAAAAATTATCAATTACCTAATTCTATGTTTTTTTTGATTTATTAAAAAGAATTAAAATTGCAAAAACCCTAATTATACTAAATTCAATTATACAATTTATTTATGAAAGTAATTAAAATAAAAATATTTATTACATTTTGTCTTTTTCTGATTTTTTTTGTATATTTTATAATTTGTAAAATAATTAATTAATTTAAACAAATGAAGAAAACAAAATCATAATTGAAAATAAAATAAACAAAAATATAGAGAAAGCAAACCAGGGGGGGTTCAGGCCCCAAAGTGGAGGTATAAGCCTTAGAATGCTGGCCCATTAAGCATTGAAATCCGTTGACTTTTGTGCAAGCATGTTGTGCGTGGACTATGGTACATGGTGCTCTTCAGATCTAAGCCTTTGGTTTGATCTCCAGGGGGACGTGTCACGCTTGATGGTGAGAGACTATGGTGGTTGTCAACAGAAGCGCTGCATAGGAGTTATTAATGAAAAATAATATGAGAAATATACAGACCTGGGACTTGAACCCAGGTCATGAGCATTGCAAGCGCTTCCACATGCCACTGAACCATTCCAATTTCAATTAACATATAATAGTAAATAAATATTATAAAAAGAAAATGTCAGTGGCCTTGGAAACACGCGCGAAATTTGAATGATCCAACCACTCCCTGCCACGAGTTCGTCTTCTTCCTTTTTCTGAAAACATAAACATGAGGCAACGGTTTTGCAAGCGTTGCCTAAGACTACTTTCCAGAAAATAGCGATTGGGTTATCTTTGATCATAAATTAGGCGCGAGGGTTGAGATCCCTTCGTTTGGACATGCTCATGCCAATGGTATTAACCACGAGTCCTAATTTTGCCTTGGATGGAAAGCCCTAATTTCTTATCCTGCAAACCCTAGAAATCGACTATGGTGAAATCACATACGATGCATAATAATCCAATTAAATACAATGGTTAGCTTTAGAACTTTACAAGAAACGTAAATCAAGCATTAAAAGTGATAATGGATGCATGAATCGTTGTGCACGACTATGAGTTTTTCTTGATACAGTTGAAGGTCTCGTTACCAATTTCTTGCGTTTGAGTTGATGTTAGGGATTGGAATCGCTTCTGGGAACCTTGAGGAAGCCAATGGAATCAATATTAGGACTTGAATCCACCTAGAACACTGATTTCAGATTTGAGTTTTATGGAAAATTTTCAAGTTTGCAAAGTGTTTTTTCTGCGCAGCTTAGAGTGTGTTAGGATTAGGTTTGTATTCCTGTTTATGTATTGAGGCAATTAGGTTAAGAAAACTCAATAAAATCCAAGGCATTCATTGTTTTGCATATTTGATTTCCTTAAGATCTTTTTGAATCTTTTTTCATGTGCATTTTTGTTCAATCATGCTCAAATCAACCAAATCTTGCCATATTGGGATGTGCACGAGATCTTGACCTTAAAACATGTATAAAAAGATTTTTTAGGTCAAGTTTTATATTTTCCACATATTTATATAATTTAAATGAATTAATATGAATAATAATTCAAATAAATAAATAAAAAATGAGAAAATACTTCCCTTTGGGACAAGTGGTCGTGCACATGCTTGGAATGATGAATCATGGAAGAAAAATGGGCCCATTAGCATTTTAGGTCATTTGGATCAAAGTTGACTTTTCAAAATATCCAAAAATTTCCCAACTTCCACAAGGCATAACTTGCTCAATGTTTAAGCTTTTCACATGTTCTTGGACATTTTGGAAAGGTCTTTGAGTCCTCGAACCAATTCCTTTGGTCCCATGTCATTTTGATTTACCAATCTCAAGTTATGGCCTTTGACTTAAAGTCCCTTTTTGTTGACTTTTGAAAATGACCTATAATGTTGAAATTGATAACTTTTTGTGAGAGCATTTATTGGACTTGAAGTATGAAGATGAGTTGTAGGAAATGTCTTTCTCTTCAAAATGAGCCTTGGAGGGAATTTTTCTGATAATCCATGTGAAAGTTATGCCCTGGTCAATTTCAGTTGACTTTTTCAGCTGTCCAAATATAGTAACTTTTGCATCTTGATGATTTTCTGAGCCAAATTTTGAGAATCATGATCAAGCATTGATCAAATGATGTTTGTGGCTTCAAAATGATATGTTGACCAAAAATTTGAACTTTTGACTGTCAAATGACCATTTTTCCCCTACAGTTGACTGTAGTGCAATTTAGGGTTTTGACTGTGCAATTTTGAGCTGAATGCCTTGAAACTTGATATGAGGATGCTTGACCACATTTGTAGGCATATGAGACTTGATTGGGCCTTTGAAAACTTCCTTTCTTGATCAGAACACAAACCCTAGTTTTGGCTGTATAAGAGACAGTTGGACTGTGCAACCCTTGGGGGAATTTTGTGACTTGGCTTGGCAATTTCTTGAAGAATATGGGAGGGCAAATTTTGGGGTACAACACATAGTATTACGCTTTATCCCTAACTTTTTCCTGGACTGCCCTTTCGGGTTTTCAGTCCACCGGGATACCCATTTTTGCCCAAGCCGCCTTTTCAGGTTTTCGACTTGCCGGGTGTACAGATTTTTTCATTTCATCCCTCATTTTGCCCGAACCCTTTTGGTTCGCCGGGAAGTCCTAATTTTTGCCTAGGTATGTCAACCTAGCGGGTCTTTTATCATGCGTAGTATCTTTTTAGTATGTCTGCATTGGCGGGGTGAGGAAGGTCGTCACCGTCCATGGTGGTTAGGATCATGGCTCCTCTTGAGAACACATGTTTAACCACAAATGGCCCTTCGTGCGTAGGGGTCCATTTGCCCCTTGGATCACTCTGAGGAAGGATGATGCGTTTGATTACCAGATCCCCAACTTGATACTCTTGTGGTCTGACTTTCTTGTTAAATGCCCTGATCATCCGTTTTTGGTACGTTTGACCATGACAAATAGCAGCGAGTCTCTTTTCGTCGATTAAGTTTAGCTGATCAAGTCGTGTCTGGATCCAATCATCTTCGCTCAGATCTACATCCTTCATTATCCGGAGAGAGGGTATTTGCACTTCGATCGGTAAGACTGCCTCCATGCCATAAACCAATGAAAAGGGAGTTGCCCCGGTTGACGTCCTTGCTGAGGTACGGTACCCATGAAGGGCGAACGGTAACATCTCGTGCCAGTCTTTATAGGTCACTGTCATCTTCTGCACAATCTTCTTGATATTCTTATTCGCTTCTTCTACAGCCCCATTCATCTTCGGCCGATAAGGAGAAGAGTTGTGGTGCTGTATCTTGAATTGCTCGCAGAGCTCAGTGATCATCTTGTTATTAAGATTGGTACCATTGTCCGTAATAATCCTTTCCAGGACGCCGTATTGACAGATCAGGTTATGCCGAATGAACCGTGCCACAACATTCTTGGTTACTGTAGCATAAGACGCTGCTTCAACCCACATTGTAAAGTAGTCGATCGCTACCAGGATGAAGCGATGCCCATTGGACACCGTAGGTTTAATCTCGTCGATCATATCTATGCCCCACATTGCAAAAGGCCAAGGTGCAGTCAGGACATTCAGAGGGACTGGAGGAACATGCACCTTATCTGCATAAATTTGGCATTTATGACATGTCCGAGAATGTTGGTAGCAATCAGCTTCCATGGTGGACCAGAAATATCCTGCCCGAAGGATTTTCTTTCCCATGGTGTGTCCACTGGAATGTGTTCCGAAGGTACCTTCATGTAGCTCTGCTATGATCCTTTCTGCTTCAGTCTTATCCACACAACGCAGTAAGGTCGAATCATGGTTTCGTTTGTACAGAATGTCGTTGGTGAGGAAGAACTTCGCTGCGAACCTTCTCAGAAACTTCTTATCATTGACAGATGCACCTTCAGGGTATTCCTGAGCTTCCAAGTATCTCTTCACCTCATGGTACCAAGGTTTCTCAGTCACTACCTCAGCCTCAAGATCACAACAGTATGCCGGTTCGTCCAGTTTCCAGATAATGACCCGGGGAGCCTCATTGTCCCATTTGACTTTGAACATGGAAGACATCGTAGCTAACGCGTCCGCCAGCTGATTCTCCTCTCTTGGGAAATGTTCAAAAGTTATCTCTGTGAAATGGGGGATCAATGTCAACACACATTCTCTGTAAGGAATAAGATTCAGATGTTTCGTATCCCACTCGCCTTTGATCTGATTGATCACGAGAGCGGAATCTCCGAAGACACTCAGAAACTTGATCCTTAAGTCAATCGCAGCTTGAAGACCCATGATGCACGCCTCATACTCCGCCATGTTGTTGGTGCAGTTGAAACATAGCCGGGCAGTGAGTGGAGTATGAGTACCTTGAGGGGATATAATTACAGCGCCAATACCGTTACCCAAAGCGTTGGAGGCTCCGTCAAAGTGCATAGACCATCGAGATCCTTCCTCAGGTCCTTCATCCGGTCCAGGTACTTCACAATCAGTCACTATCATGATGCTCTCGTCAGGAAACTCGAAGTTCATTGACTGATAGTCGTCTACTGCCTGGTGTGCCAAGTGATCTGCCAATACACTTCCTTTGATAGCCTTCTGAGTCGTGTACTGGATGTCGTATTCTGTCAAGATCATTTGCCATCTTGCTTTTCTCCTAGACAGAGCAGGCTTTTCAAATATGTACTTTATCGGATCCATCTTTGAGATCAACAAGGTAGTGTGAGTCAGCATATACTGTCTCAGCCGGCGAGCAGCCCATACCAAAGCGCAGCAAGTTTTCTCGAGCAGTGAGTATCGGGTCTCACAGTCGGTAAAATTTTTGCTAAGGTAATAAATGGCGTGCTCTTTTCGGCCAGACTTGTCATGCTGCCCCAACACACACCCCATTGAGTTATCGAGTACTGTCAGGTATAATATCAGAGGCCTCCCTTCAACCGGTGGCATAAGGAAGGGTGGTTCTTGGAGATACTCTTTGATTCTGTCAAAAGCGGCCTGACATTCATCATTCCAACGTACTACCTGATCTTTCTTCAGCAGCTTGAAGATTGGCTCACAGGTAGCAGTTAGATGCGAGATGAACCAGGCAATGTAATTCAGGCGTCCTAGAAAGCCTCTGACTTCTTTCTCTGTCTTGGGAACTGGCATCTCTTGAATGGCTTTAACCTTGGCAGGGTCCACTTGAATACCCTTGTCACTTACGACGAAGCCCAACAACTTTCCAGACCTTACCCCGAATGTGCACTTGTTCGGGTTCAACCTCAGCTTGTATAACTTCAGGCGGTCAAACAACTTCTGTAGATGGTCAAGGTGTTCCTCCTCAGTTTGGGACCTTGCGATCATGTCGTCGACATACACTTCAATCTCATGATGGATCATGTCATGAAATAAAGCAACCATGGCACGTTGGTAGGTTGCCCCAGCATTTTTCAACCCGAATGGCATGACCTTGTAGCAGAAGGTGCCCTACTGAGTAACAAAGGTAGTCTTTTCCATGTCTTCAGGAGCCATCTTGATCTGATTATAACCTGAAAAACCGTCCATGAAGGAGAACACCTTGTGCTGAGCAGTATTGTCAAATAAACAACAAAACCAACGTCAAATAAATAACAACAACAACAACGTCAATAACAACAACAACAACAACGTCAAATAAACAACAACAACAACAACAACAACAACAACGTCAAATAAACAACAACAACAACAACGTCAAATAAACAACAACAACAACAACAACAATAACAACAACAACAACGTCAAATAAACAACAACAACAACAACGTCAAATAAACAAAAACAAAAACAACAACAACATCAACAACAACAAAAACGTCAAATAAACAACAACAACAACAACGTCAACAACAACAACTACGTCAAATAAACAACATCAACAACGTCAAATAAACAATAACAACAACAACAACGTCAACAACAACAACATCAAATAAACAACAACAACAACGTCAACTAAACAACAACAACGTCAAATAAAGAACAACAACAACAACAACAATGTCAAATAAACAACAACAACGTCAACAACAACAACAACAATGTCAAATAAACAACAACAACAACAACAACACCGTCAACAACAACAACAACAATGTCAAATAAACAACAACAACAACGTCAAATAAACAACAACAACAACAATGTCAACAACAACAACAACTTCAAATAAACAACAACAACAACGTCAAATAAACAACAACGTCAACAACAACAACAACGTGAAATAAACAACAACAACTATGTCAACAACAACAACATCATCAAATAAACAACAACAACACCGTCAACAACAACAACAATGTCAAATAAACAACAATAACAACGTCAAATAAACAACAACAACACCGTCGAATAAACAACAAAAACAACGTCAAATAAACAACAACATCAACGTCAAATAAACAACAACAACGTCAAATAAACAACAACAACAACAACGTCAACAACAACAACAACGTCAAATAAACAACAACAACAACAACTATGTCAACAACAACAACGTCAAATAAATAACAACAACAACAACGTCAACAACAACAACAACAACGTCAAATAAATAACAACAACAACGTCAAATAAACAACAACAACAACGTCAAATAAACAACAACAACAACAACGTCAAATAAACAACAACAACAACGTCAAATAAACAACAACAAAAACAACGTCAACAACAACAACAACAACGTCAAATAAACAACAACAACAACAACGTCAAATAAACAACAACAACAACAACGTCAAATAAATAACAACAACGTCAAATAAACAATAACAACAACAACAAAAATGTCAAATAAACAACAACAACAACGTCAAATAAACAACAACAACAACAACAACGTCAACAATAACAACAATGTCAAATAAACAACAATAACAACAACGTCAAATAAACAACAACAACAACAACGTCAAATAAACAACAACAACAACAATAACAACAATAACAACAACAACAACAACAACGTCAAATAAACAACAACAACAACAACAACGTCAATTAAACAACAACAACAATGTTAAATAAACAACAACAAAAACAACAACAACATCAACAACAACAAAAACGTCAAATAAACAACAACAACAACATCAACAACAACAACTATGTCAAATAAACAACAACAACAACAACAACAACGTCAACAACAACAACAATGTCAAATAAATAACAACAACGTCAAATAAACAACAACAACAACAACAACGTCAACAACAACAACAACGTCAAATAAACAACAACAACAACAACGTCAAATAAACAACAACGTCAACAACAACAACAACAACAACGTCAAATAAACAACAACAACAACATTTAAGTCAACAACAACAACAACGTCAACTAAACAACAACAACAACAACGTCAAATAAACAACAACAATGTCAAATAAACAACAATAACAATGTCAACAACAACAACAATGTCAAATAAACAACAACAACAACGTCAAATAAACAACAACAACAACAACGTCAACAACAACAACAATGTCAAATAAACAACAACAACTATGTCAAAAACAACAACAACGTCAAATAAACAACAACAACAACGTCAACAACAATAACGTCAAATAAACAACAACAACAACAACAACGTCAAATAAACAACAACAACAACACCGTCAAATAAACAACAACAACAACAATAACGTCAAATAAACAACAACAAAAACAACGTCAACAACAACAACAACGTCAAATAAACAACAACAACAACAACAACAACGTCAACAACAACAACAACGTCAAATAAACAACAACAACAACGTCAAATAAACAATAACAACAACAACAACAATGTCAAATAAACAACAACAACAACGTCATATAAACAACAACAACAACAACAACAACGTCAACAACAACAACAATGTCAAATAAACAACAACAACAACAACGTCAAATAAACAACAACAACAACAACCACGTCAAATAAACAACAACAACAACAATAATAACAACAACAACAACAACGTCAAATAAACAACAACAACAACAACGTCAATTAAACAACAACAACAACGTCAAATAAACAACAACAAAAAAAACAACAACATCAACAACAACAAAAACGTCAAATAAACAACAACAACAACAACGTCAACAACAACAACTACGTCAAATAAACAACAACAACAACGTTAAATAAACAACAACAACGTCAAATAAACAACAACAACAACAACAACAACGTCAAATAAACAACAACAACAACAATGTCAACAAAAACAACAACCTCAAATAAACAACAACAACAACGTCAAGTAAACAACAACAACAACAACAACGTCAAATAAACAACAACAACAATGTCAAATAAACAACAACAACAACAACACCGTCAACAACAACATCAATGTCAAATAAACAACAACAACAACAACGTCAAATAAACAACAACAACAACTATGTCAACAACAACAACAACGTCAAATAAACAACAATAACAACGTCAAGTAAACAACAACAACAACAACAACAACGTCAAATAAACAACAACAACAATGTCAAATAAACAACAACAACAACAACACCGTCAATAACAACAACAATGTCAAATAAACAACAACAACAACAACGTCAAATAAACAACAACAACAACTATGTCAACAACAACAACAACGTCAAATAAACAACAACAACAACAACAACGTCAAGTAAACAACAACAACAACAACAACAACAACGTCACATAAACAACAACAACAACGTCAAATAAACAACAACAACAACAACAACAACAACGTCAAATAAATAACAACAACAGCAACAACGTCAACAACAACAACGTCAAATAAACAACAACCACAACAACGTCAACAACAACAACAACGTCAAATAAATAACAACAACAACAACGTCAAATAAACAATAACAATAATAACAACAATGTCAAATAAACAACAACAACAACAACGTCAAATAAACAACAACAACAACAACGTCAATAAAAACAACAACAACGTCAAATAAACAACAACAACAACGTCAAATAAACAACCACAACAACAACAACAACAACAACAACGTCAAATAAACAACAACAACAACGTCAAATAAACAACAACAACAATGTCAAATAAACAAAAACAAAAACAACAACAACATCAACAACAACAAAAACGTCAAATAAACAACAACAACAACAACATCAACAACAACAACTACGTCAAATAAACAACAACAACAACGTCAAATAAACAATAACAACAACAACAACGTCAACAACAACAACGTCAAATAAACAACAACAACAACAACGTCAAATAAACAACAACAACGTCAAATAAACAACAACAACAACAATGTCAAATAAACAACAACAACGTCAACAACAACAACAACAATGTCAAATAAACAACAACAACAACACCGTCAACAACAACAATGTCAGATAAACAACAATAACGTCAAATAAACAACAATAACAACAACGTCAACAATAACAACAACGTCAAATAAACAACAACAACAACGTCAAATAAACAACAACGTAAACAACAACAACAACGTGAAATAAACAACAACAACTATGTCAACAACAACAACAACATCAAATAAACAACAACAACAACGTCAACAACAACAACAACGTCAAATAAACAACAACAACAACAACAACACCATCAAATAAACAACAAAAACAATGTCAAATAAACAACAACAACAACGTCAAATAAACAACAACAATAATGTCAAATAAACAACAACAACAACAACAATAATGTCAACAACAACAACAACAACAACGTCAAATAAACAACAACAACAACAACAACTATGTCAACAACAACAACAACGTCAAATAAATAACAACAACAACAACATCAACAACAACAACAACGTCAAATAAACAACAACAACAACAACAACAACGTCAAATAAACAACAACAACAACACCGTCAAATAAACAACAACAACAACAACGTCAAATAAACAACAACGTCAAATAAACAACATCAAAAACAACATCAATAACAACAACAACGTCAAATAAACAACAACAACAACAACGTCAACTACAACAACAACAACGTCAAATAAACAACAACAACAACAACATCAAATAAACAATAACGACAACAACAATAACAATGTCAAATAAACAACAACAATAACGTCAAATAAGCAACAACAACAACAACGTCAATAATAACAACAACGTCAAATAAACAACGACAACAACAACCACGTCAAATAAACAACAACAACGTCAAATAAACAACAACAACAACAACAATAACAACAATAACAACAACAACAACGTCAAATAAACAACAACAACAACAACAACGTCAATTAAACAACAACAACAACGTCAAATAAACAACAACAAAAACAACATCAACAACAACAAAAACGTCAAATAAACAACAACAACAACAACATCAACAACAACAACTACGTCAAATAAACAACAACAACAACAACAACAATGTCAAATAAACAACAACAACAACAACGTCAACAACAACAACAATGTCAAATAAATAACAACAACGTCAAATAAAAAAACAACAACAACGTCAACAACAACAACAACGTCAAATAAACAACAACAACAACGTCAAATAAACAACAACGTCAAATAAATAACAACAACAACTAAGTCAACACCAACAACAATAACAACGTCAAATAAACAACAACAACAACAACAACAACAACAACAACGTCAAATAAACAACAACAACAACAACAACAACGTCAACAACAACAACAACAACAATGTCAAATAAACAACAACAATAACGTCAACAACAACAACAACAATGTCAAATAAACAACAACAACAACGTCAAATAAACAACAACAGTAACAACGTCAACAACAACAACAACGTCAAATAAACAGCAACAACTATGTCAACAACAACAACAACGTCAAATAAACAACAACAACAACAACAACGTCAAATAAACAACAACAACAACGTCAAATAAACAACAACAACAACAACATCAAATAAACAACAACAACAACAATGTCAAATAAACAACAACAAAAACAACGTCAACAAAACAACAACGACAAATAAACAACAACAACAACAACAACGTCAACAACAACAACAACGTCAAATAAACAACAACAACAACAACGTCAACAACAACAACAACGTCAAATAAACAACAACAACAACGTCAAATAAACAATAACAACAACAACAACAATGTCAAATAAACAACAACAACAACGTCAAATAAACAACAACAACAACGTCAACAACAACAACAACGTCAAATAAACAACAACAACTATGTCAACAATAACAACAACGTCAAATAAACAACAACAACAACGTCAAATAAACAATAACAACAACAACAACAATGTCAAATAAACAACAACAACAACGTCAAATAAACAACAACAACAACGTCAACAACAACAACAACGTCAAATAAACAACAACAACAACAACGTCAAATAAACAATAACAACAACAACAACAATGTCAAATAAACAACAACAACAACGTCAAATAAACAACAACAACAACAACGTCAACAACAACAACAACGTCGAATAAACAACAACAACAACAACGTCAACAACAACAACAATGTCAAATAAACAACAACAACTATGTGAACAACAACAAAAACGTCAAATAAACAACAAC